>BSBK01007457.1:0-250000 GCA_027943335.1 Chamaecyparis obtusa
ATATATGTATATATACATACATATACATATATATATGTATATATACATACATATACATATATATATGTATATATACATACATATACATATATATATGTATATATACATAATATACATATATATATGTATAATATATAATATTTATATATATAATATATATATGTATATATAGATATATATATATATATGTATATATATATATATATATATATATATATATATATATATATATATATATATATATATATATATATATATGTATGTATGTATGTATGTATATATATATATATGTGTGTGTGTGTGTGTGTGTGTGTGTGTGTGTGTGTGTATATATATATCCATGTTAGTATATATAATACATTAGTATATATATAATATATTATATATATTTAGTATATTTAATACATTAGTACATATAATACATTAGTCTATTATAATACATTAGTATATATATAATATACATTATATATATCATATGCTTCTTTTCTATATGTATATTTATATACATCAATAAATGTAAAAGTTCAAATTTTTTCTTTTGCTCTTGCCCTTTTTTCATCAGCCTGGGAATATCGGGTACCCGATATGGAATCGGTTACCTGATTTTTGCCAGGTAATATTTGACCAAAATATTCCTTGTCCCCACAGACCAGACAATCATGAGATTTTATAATTTTTCACACGTTGCAAAACAAAAAATGTGATTTGGGGCCCATTGTTTCATTTTTGTCGACTTGTGGTCTCACCATGGGAAGCAGTAGTCATCAAAAGGCTAAATGCAAGAGGAAGCTAACAGATGACGAAAATCAAGCATTATAGGGAAAAAGATAAGGAAAATCACCGAAGAAGGAGAGAAGGTATGTTAAACATTAATCAAGGTGACCCCGTAATGTAGTTGTAAGTGAAGAGGATGTTCAATTTGAAAATGCACAGATGGAGATTGAAAATTTAGACTTTTGGGAATGAAAATGTTGCACAAGAACCACATGAAAATTATACATCTCCAAATTATATGCGAAATGAAGTCCCTTGGAATAAAGATAATCAATCTTCAAATTCAGGGCTTTCAAGAACACCTAAATGGTTAATTGAAATTAAGGAGAACATTATGAATAATTGGGAAGCAAAGAGGTCACATAGAACTGTTAGGTTGTCGGCTTCAAGACTTTATGATCATTTTTTTCGAAACAAGACATTGGTTGAGAAATGTCAAATTTTTGTGCAGTTGTTAAAGATGCAAAAGATGAGACCTGTGCTTGTGAAATTGAAGATTCATGTGAACAAGAAAATGGAGAGAAATGCCATTGTTGTGAAGAATCTTTTCAATGCTCTCAATAGCATTGGGAAGACTAGCAGAGAAAAAGACAAGAGAGTTGCTCACAGGGTTATTACAACCTCCTTAGTAAGTCATCAGTTGAGAAAGGCTCGTTTGATGAGACAAAACTTGTGTTGACTTCAATATAGATCGTAAAACATTAGGTAGAGCACTTGCAAGAAGAGAAAGACTTGATGATCCGCTTCAAATTGATACATGGGCTTATGGTCGGAGACTTCCACATTTCGATAAGAAGCTAACAGATGTTGTCAAGGATGAAATTCAACAATTTTGGATGCTAACTCAAGAGTGTCACCAAATTTGAAGGATGTCTTGAAGTTGAGAGTTGGAAATCGAGACCGCACTCCACATCCTAAACATTATGTGGAGGTAAGTCAAACAATGTTTTATAAAAAATTTTGTGAGACACATCCAACATGGAAAATATCACAAAGGTCTTTTGAATCCATGAAGCCATTTTATTGTGTACCCCTTAAGATTCGAAATACATGTTGTTGCAGATATCATGTTGAGTTTTCAATGCATCATGAATTATTATGGTCCATTCATTCTACTTTGCATACTAATGAAATGCTAGAGGATTGTGGTGCAAGTGGTCTTCCCAAATCATCAAGAGACTTGCTAGATCAATTTTTATGTCATAGAGATGATGGTTGTTTATTTTATAAAAAAGATTGCTTAAATGCCAAGTGCTTAGAATGTGGTGGCTTGTCCAAGTTTAGAACATGTTTTCATGATGGTTTGGAACACAATTTTGGAAAGACAACTCATCCAAAAAAAGGTATATGAAACAGTGAAATATACATTGAAGAGTGGAGGTGAAGGCTCTAGATGTGAGTTAGTTGCAAAAGAATACAATGTTGTTGATTTTATCTCAGATTTCAAGACAAATATTTTTTACAAGTATGCAAGGCATAGTCACAAGTCTCAATGGTTGGATCAACAATTTAGGACATGTAAGGACACTTTCCCCATTCGAACTATTATAATCCGTTGTAGACTTTGCAGAGAACTATACATTGCAGCCCCAAAATGAGACTCAAGCTCAATATTACAATTCCATTCAGGTTGCTATTTTTGTACCCATGACATATAGACATTCCCTTGATAGCACAAAAGATGAGAGAAAGATAATCAGAGAGTACCATTTTTATATGAGCGACGACAGGTCTCACTCTCATGAGTTTGTTCAACATTGTTTCCAGAACTATTTTGACTTCTTGCAGGAAAATGGTATTGCTATGGATAGGCATCTCATTTGGTCGGATAATTGCACTGGTCAATTTAAGAATGCCAAAATGTTGTATTGGTTGTGTAGAATGCATGTGGAGAGAGGTGTACCTCATATTTGGAGTTTTTTTTTGAGTCAGGGCATGGGAAAGGGGAGCATGACGAAGCAGGTGCATGTGTGAAGAGAGCTCTAGTTAAGTAGCAATTAAGGATTTCAGGTGTTGTACTTCTTGATGCTTGTTCTATTATTGATTGGTATACATTAGCATTGTCACAAGGGGGGACTCTTGATTCTACAGTGCGTAGATTCTTTTGGTTGGTTGAGGAGGGGAACTATAGGAGATAGATTGGATTGTCAAATAGTGAAAGACTCTTCAAAAATGCATTCATTCCGAAGCTCCAATAGTAGTACATGGGACCATTTGGACATGAGAGTTGGCTTGTTTTTGCCCCATGTGTTTTCAATATGATTGGGATCATTGCAAGTCAAGTGAGTGGGTGGATACATGGGTTCCACAGTATCTAACTCCTTTATCTTTGACACTCTCTATAAGAAATGATGACATGGGACACTTCAGTTGACTATGACCATCTTTCAGATCTTCTGAAGGTAGGAGATTTTTTTTGCATTGGTTGCACCATAGGGGAATGATGAGAGGTCAGATTATTGGTTAGCACGTTGTGTACAAGGTATATAGAAACTTGTACAACTAATGACAGATGGTGATGGGTTCACATATCCTACTAGTTCAGTTGTTTTTGTGGGAACATGGCTACGAACATACATGATTAGAAAGAATGGGGTTCCCGCATTTGAAGAATATGAGAAGCACAAAACTATTCTCATGTATTCACACCTTGTTATAGCAACAAATTTCAAGTTGTCAAAGCATCAAGGAAGACCAAAGATAGAAGAACTTTGGACTATTACTACTACTGATCATGAAGCACTATTGGAGACCCATAAGCAAAGAGATGACCCTTCAGGAACACTTGACTAGGTAATAAGTTAACTTAGTGCATTGTTTTCTAAGTTCATTAAGCTTAATTTCAATACATTAATTTGACCTTTATTAGATTGTATTTTGAGTCATAAACTTGGTTTTGTATGTGGATTGTAACTTGTGCAGGACCACCTATAAAGATGCCTACGGTCACCATGGATCCAATTAGAGATAGAAGGACAAAAGGATCCTTAATGGTTAATTGAGATCTTTTGAAGCCTATAATGGCAATTTGTAACAATCAATTTGATTTAAAAGTTAAATGTCCTAAAACTCTTCATAAGGACTTATGACCAAAATCATGTATGGGTGGCCAATAGTGCCAAGAAGGGATCTTACATGTCATAAACTTATGTCATTTGCATGGTTTTGAATTCTTACATGTTTGATTGTTGTTTCTAATGCTTTAAGGATATTATTTTTTATCATTTCAAACAATTTATAAAAGTTAAACCTCAAACATAATAAGCTCCACAGTTCAAATTTCACAAGCTTAATCATGATTAATTTCACAGTTCAAATTTCAAACATACCACTAACAGTCAGTTGAAAGTGGCTCAGCAACATATCTTTCAAACCGGCAATGACCTTCTGTTGCTCATATCTCAGACGTCAATTAGGTATTGACAAACCATTAGGTGCTACGGGATCATTTTTTTGAGGTCTACAATAACCTCTCTCAGTTTTGGGCGATTCGACTTCATTTGCATTGGCAAGGTGATCTTAGTGGATGCCAAAACTTGCAATGAGGGTTAGTTGAAAGTGGTTCAGCAGCGTATCTTTCAATCATCTGACCTGGCATCAAACTGTCTACTCCATCAGCTCTAGTTGGCCAGGTAAATGCTAGTGACAACCTCGTTCTACCCACAAAGTCACCGGAACGCTCGTGACCATGCTCAACCCAAGTGACCCCAAGGTGCACTAAGCATGATTGGGCAGTGATCTTGTGGGGCTCATATCTTGGACCTCGTGAGAGGTATCAACAAATTGTTAGGTGCTATGGGATCTTTTTTTCAAGGTCTACAATAACCTCTCTCAGTTTTTGGGGATTCGACTTCATTTGCATTTGGGAAGGCAATCTCAATCGATGCCAAAACTTGCAGTGAGGGTCAGTTGAAAGTGGCTCAGCAGCGTATCTTTCAAACCATTTGACCTAGCATCAAACCATCTACTCCATCAGCTCTAGTTGGCCAAGTAAACACTAGTGACAACCCTGTTCTACCCACAAAGTCACCGGAACGCTCACGACCACACTCGACCCAAGTGACCCCAAGGTGCACTAAGCACGATTGGGCAACAATCTTCTGGGGCTCATATCTCAGACCTTGTGAGAGGTATCAAAAAACCATTAGGTGCTATGAGATCTTTTTTTTGAGGTCTACAATAACCTCTCTTAGTTTTGGGTGATTCGACTTCATTTGCATTTGGCAAGGTGATCTCAGTCGATGCCAAAACTTGCGGTGAGGGTCAATTAAAAGTGGCTCAACAGCGTATCTTTCAAACTGTCTAACCTGGCATCAAACCATCTACTCCATTGGCTCCAGTTGGCTGGGTAAACGCCAGTGACAACCCCATTCTACCCACAGAGTCATCGGAACACTCGCGACCACGCTCCACCCAAGTGACCCCAAGTTGCACTAAGCATGATTGGGCAGTGATCTTGCGGGGCTCATATATTGGACCTCGTGAGATTTATTGACAAACCATTAGGTGTTACATGATCCTTTTTTTCATGGTCTACAATAACCTCTCTCAGTTTTGGGCGATTCGACTTTGTTTTGCATTTGGTAAGGCGATCTCAGTCGATGCCAAAACTTGCAATAAGGGTCAGTTGAAAGTGGCTCAACAGTGTATCTTTCAAACCAACCGACCTGGCATCGAACCATATACTCCATTAGCTTTGATTGGTTGAGAAAACACTAGTGACAACCCCATTCTTCCACAGAGTCACCGGAACGCTCGTGACCACACTCGACCCAAGTGACCCCAAGGTGCACTAAGCACGATTGGGTAGTGATCTTGCAGTGCTCGTATCTCAGACCTCGTGAGATCTATTGACAAACTATCAAGTGCTATGGGATTTTGTTTTTGAGGTCTATAATAACCTCTCTTAGTTTTGGGCGATTCAACTTCATTTGCATTTGGCAAGGCAATCTCAGTTGATGCCAAAACTTACAGTGAGGGTCAGTTGAAAGTGGCTCAGTAGCATCTCGTTCAAACTGTCCAACCTGGCATCAAACCATCTACTCCATCAACTCCAGTTGGTCGGGTAAAGGCCAGTCGCAACCCTGTTCTGCCCACAGAGTCACCGGAACACTCGCGACCACGCTCGACCCAAGTGACCCCAAGGTGCACTAAGTACGATTGGGCAACGATCTTGCGGGGGATCATATCTCAAACCTCGTGAGAGGTATCAAAAAACCATTAGGTTCTATGCAAATTTTTTTTTTGAGGTCTACAATAACCTCTCTCATTTTTGGGTGATTCGACTTCATTTGCATTTGGCAAGGCAATCTCAGTCGATGCCAAAACTTGCAGTGAGGGTCAATTAAAGTGGCTCAGCAGCATATCTTTCAAACCATCCAACCTGACATCGAGTCGTCTGCTCCATTGACTTTGGTTGGCCACATAAACACTAGTGACAACCCTGTTCTTCCCATAGAGTCACTAGAATGCTCGCGACCACACTCGACCCAAGTGACCCCAAGGTGCACTAAGCATGATTGGGCAGTGATCTTGCAGGGCTCATATCTCAGACCTCGTGAGAGGTATCAACAAACCATTAGGTGCTACAGGATCATGTTTTCAAGGTCTACAATAACCTCTGTCAATTTTGGGTGATTCAACTTCATTTGCATTTGGCAAGGTGATCTCAATCGATGCCAAAACTTGTAGTAAGGGTCAGTTGAAAGTGGCTCAGCAGTGTATCTTTCAAACCATCTGACCTGGCATCAAACCATCTACTCCATCAGCTCCAGTTGGCTGGGTAAACACTAGTGACAACCCCGTTCTTCCCACAGAGTCACCGGAACGCTCGCGACCATGCTCGACCCAAGTGACCCCAAGGTGCACTAAGCATGATTGGGTAGTGATCTTTCAGGGCTTGTATCTCAGACCTTGTGAGAGGTATCAACACACCATTAGGTGCTACGGGATCATTTTTTTGAGGTCTACAATAACCTCTCTCGATTTTGGGTGATTTGACTTCGTTTGCATTTGGCAAGGCAATCTCAATCGATGCCAAAACTTGCAGTGAGGGTCAGTTGAAAGTGGCTCAGCAGCGTATCTTTCAAACCGTCTGACCTAGCATCAAACTATCTACTCCATCGGCTCCAGTTGGCCAAGTAAACACTAGTGACAACCCTATTCTACCCACAGATTCATCGAAACACTCGCAACCATGCTCGACCCAAGTGACCCCAGTGCACTAAGCATGATTGGGTAGCGATCTTCTGAGGCTCATATCTCAGACCTCATGAGAGGTATCGACAAACTGTCAGGTGCTATGGGATCATGTTTTTGGGGTGTACAATAAATTCTCTTGGTTTTTGGGTGATTCAACTTCGTTTGCATTTGGCAAGGCAACCTCAGTCAATGCCAAAACTTGCAATGAGGGTCAGTTGAAAGTGGCTCAGTAGCGTATCTTTCAATCATCTGACCTGGCATCAAACCATCTGCTCCATTGGCTCTGTTTGGTTGGGTAAACACCAGTGACAACTCCGTTCTTCCCATAGAGTCACCGAAATGCTCACGACCACGCTCGACCCAAGTGACCCCAAGGTGCACTAAGCACGATTGGGCAACAATCTTGCGGGGCTCATATCTCAGACCTCATGAGAGGTATTGACAAATCGTCAGGTGCTACAAGATCATGTTTTTTGAGGTCTACAATAACTTCCTAGTTTTGGGTGATTTGACTTCATTTGCATTTGGCAAGGCAATCTCAGTCGATGCTAAAACTTGCAGTGAGGGTTAGTTGAAAGTGGCTCAACAGCGTATCTTTCAAACCGTTCGACCTGGCATCAAACCATCTACTCCATTGACTTTGGTTCACCGGTTAAACACTAGTGACAACCCCATTCTTCCCACAGAGTCACCGGAATGCTTGCGACCACGCTCGACCCAAGTGACCCCAAGGTGCATTAAGCATGATTGGGTAGTGATCTTGTGGGGCTCGTATCTCAGACCTCGTGAGAGGTATCAACAAATCATTAGGTGCTATGAGATCATGTTTTCAAGGTCTACAATAACCTCTCTCAGTTTTTGGGTGATTCGACTTTGTTTGCATTTGGCAAGGTGATCTTAGTCGATGCCAAAACTTGCAGTGAGGGTCAGTTGAAAGTGGGCTCAGCAGCGTATCTTTCAAACTATCTAACCTGGCATTGAACCATCTACTCCATTAACTCTGATTGGCTAGGTAAACGCCAGTGACAACCCCATTCTTCCCACAGAGTCACCGAAATGCTCGCGACCACGCTCGACCCAAGTGACCCCAAGGTGCACTAAGCACGATTGGGCAGTGATCTTTTGGGGCTTGTATCTTGGACCTCGTGAGAGGTATTGACAAACTGTTAGGTGCTACAGGATCATGTTTTTGAGGTCTACAATAACCTCTCTCAGTTTTGGGTGATTCGACTTCGTTTGCATTTGGCAAGGTGACTTAGTCGATGCCAAAACTTGCAGTGAGGGTCAGTTGAAAGTGGCTCAGCAGTGTATCTTTCAAACCATCTTACTTGGCATCGAACCATCTACTCCATCAACTTCGGTTGGCCGGGTAAACACCAGTGACAACCTCATTCCACCTGATGGAGCCTTAATTTTTTACAAAAATTAGGGCCTCCATTTGAGAAATAATGTTGGAGATTTGATAAGGTTGTCATTGATGTCATTGAAGGTTTGTTGGTTGCTCACAAGATATACAAACACATACTATTAAGTGGAGATAAAAACTAGGACAAATAGAAAAAACTATTAAATAAATAGCGTCGACAACTATGCAACTTGGCAATGTTGGAACATTAAGCATCATATCAACATTTGAATGGAGTGAAGTATACACACCAGCAATTAATGATCAAAGTCAACCCAAATAAATTTCATTTCCTCGTAGATGTTAACAACTGCAGCATATTACAAAGATGACAAACATATTATTTGGAAGAATATTACAAGAGGCGGTAAAGTAAAACTCATCATGAATGTCCAGTCAACAATAATCAACCCATGAAGCAACAACTTCATCAAATGAAGTGAGCACAACATGAGTTAAAGATTGATTAAACATATGCATATGAAGACATTTGAAGGAGCCATGCAGTAATAAAAAATAAATATACACAGTGCTGAGCATAGTTCGAATGGTAGTATTAAAATCATTCAATGAACATTTGAGAGATGATATATTCAAGAGATGTGTTTTTGTAAGTCTGAGGGATATCATGTTGCGCAAGCAATCATATATTATACACAATGAAAAATTCAATAGTCACATGTCACATCTATCAATGGTAATATCGAAGATTGGAAATGAAGACCATAAGCTTATACAATAATGGAGATTTTTTTATAGCATGAAATGAAGGCTCCTGCATACACGATGATATTGAAACATTACTGCCGGCAGTTAAAATTATTATAAGTGCAAACAAAAAGCATTGAAAATGATAATATATGAAATTAGAAATGCAAGTATGAGATTGAATGCACACACAATGAAAAAATAGCGACATAATTGATGGTATAGAATTTCTATACGAAAATTCATAGAAGTGGTAAACGAAACTCTCATATTAGCAGCGATTGAAGTTTTAATTTAGTGATGAAGAGCAGATGGCATGGTTTTTGTTTTGTAGAGAAATGATCTTCAGTATCGGTACTGATGGCCTCATCATCGTCTTAGGCACAGGGAAAGTTAAGCACCAGAAATCTAGGAAATCTATAGTAGTTAAACCTCAAACATAATAAGCTCCATGAACAGGGTATTCCAGAGTAAAGAAAAACAAATGTAACTTCAACAAGATATAATTTAAATCATAATGATAATCATAGTCAAGATATAACTTCACCATTAAATTCCATAAACATGAATAATAAATATGTATATACAAAAGATGATGCAAATATAACATATAAATGAACATGTTCTATATATGTATCAAATGTATCAAAAGTATGTCCATATATAAATATGGCACATGCCATTTCAAAATGTCTACAAAATCAATGTTTTAAGGTGTACAATGTGGCATATATGCCATCTCAAAATGTGTCAAGTGTCATCTCTAAATTACCACAAAACTAAAACTGCATCCTATGTTGTAGGGGGATCATCAAAAGGTAGGCTCTTTGAAGAAGTGTTGGGCTCTGATTGATCTTGCATAAAAAATGAGTTCAAACCAAAGTTAGATTGCTTACTTTATATGATTTGTACATATATATATATATATATATATATATATATATATATATATATATATATATATATATATATATATATATATATATAAAATTCATAATTCAAACACTAATTTAATTAAAATTATAACTAAATACAAATATTTGTACCTGGTCTCTCGATCGCCTACCACGATCAAGTATCAAGTGTCCTAGCATAAGTCCTGGGTAGCGAAGGGACCATGCGAGCAATACCAACTCTGACCTATAAATATATATTTGTAATAATGGATTAGTAGAGTGGTGCAACATAGAGTAATAAATCTACAAAATAGGATGATAACATAATAAAATTACAAATTGATTGAACTAAAATTAAAACTTACATTTGCTGATCTCTCCTCTGGAATAGTGGGTTGGGTCAACAAAGAAATGAAAGATTCTCGTGGGCCCTCCCTCACAGTCAGAGTAACCTATGAGAGTAAAAATATTGTCAATTATATATCAATGTACTTCATCATAGCAACCCTGGTTACAAAATACAAATAAAAATATGTAAAAGTCTACATACAATCGGGCTATCACTCTGAATCGAGATGCATGTAACCCTACGCTGCCAAATCGGTGTCGGGACATCATCAATAGCCATACCCTATACAATAAAGTGCAAGTAAAATATTTATTACTACACACAAGTGGCATACATATGCATACATAATTAATCTTAAACAATTAACTACCTTTCCTTTGTCGAGACCTGATGAAGGAACCCCCTCATGCCCCCCACTAACATTGGTTGTAGCCTGTAAGAACACAATAAGATGACAATATATATTAGTAAATGTATGAATTTTATTTCTCTAATTGATAGAGATATAAGCATGTACACCAAATGATATAAAAAAAAACTAATGGGTACATAATTTATAATATACTATATAGTCATCAAGGCCAAATGAAATGGCTGAAAGTGTGGACTCATCCACCTGTCTCACCTCCTCCTGTGTCATTGACTAAACATAAATGGAAAAAATATATATACATAAGTGCATGCAATCATTAAAACTAATCTAAATAAATAAATTATTTTTAAATTAAATAAGTCATATGACAAATTTATTTATAATGTTTACTCTTACCGTATCAACGGGATTCAATGGCTCTACATGCACATCCTAAGCACTCTCATGAGATGTAGATGCTCCATGAGGTGTTGCAGCCTCTGCAGCTGCGTCTCCTGTATCCTCCTCATCAATATCATGAAATTGATATGTATTAGAATCAGTAAGCGGTCCGAGGCACATATGCCTACACATAATGCACATATGGGGCTCACATACATGTGAACTCCGACGAGATGTCGATGCACCAGCAGCATCCACAGGAGGCAACACTGACCTGGTCTATGTGATCAACTGATCACTCAGTAAATGAATGGCTCTAATAGTCTGTGAGGCAACCTCTGCAATGATATCAGGATGCTACACTAGAGGAGGGGGTGCGACATTAGTGGGGGGGGCAAAGGTAGTGGCCTTTCGGCACTGGAAAGATGGCTTAGTCTGAGGAGCTCCTCTACCTACGCCCATGTTGGGCCTCATACTCCAATAATCAACATGGTGACCAAGCACAAACTCAGCATACAATTTTTAAATGAAATAAAATGGGACCTCCAAATTGCTATGGGGTGGTTTATCAAAAACCATCCACCAACGATCCCAAAAGTTTGTGCGCACTGCTTCATTTGTGCACCATTTTATTGATAATTTGGACTTTTTGTGGTCAACTAGTATTCCAGTTTTAGGATCGACAAAAAAGGTGGCTATATCTTCCTTAGTTATATTAAGGGTCGCAATCCCATCATGGTCAAGCCCATCATCAAATTGGGCGTGCATATCATCACGCCAATGAAGAGCAGCATTATGTTGCTGCGTGAGTGTGTCAATATTTCCAACAATTGTGTTTAGTGTGCCAAGCATGGGACCTCATGTAGGTATATTTTGATATGTGTTTTGGAAACCTCGTATCGTGTTCAAATTTTCTTGTATCAAATCTTGTAAAGATTTAGGGTTTAGATATGGGGGATTATTTTCGGGATCGTTATTTGGTGTGGGAGGGTTATTTTCTTCATTGTTGTCAGCCATGCTTGATTAAATAAAAAACAAATCTAAATTTCAATCTAATTTCATATATTATTACAAATATAAATACAAAACCCTATTTTTAAAAAAAAATGCTACATTTAGCATGAAAATGAAATAAATTAATAAAAATTATACAAATAACTACTTACTGAATATGCTCAGAGTCAAATTTGTTGTTTCCAATATCAGGTACCTGAAAATATATCAGGTATATGAAAATCGCGGAGAGAAACTTGAAGAAAATTACGCAAGGAAATGAAGAACAGGGCTCGCGGGGTTTTGGATTTATGCCACAGTTATCGGGTACCCGATATTATTGGGTACCTGATAAGGTCTGTGCTTTGGTGGCAGGTTTGCCCAGGTGTACTGACACCTAGGCCTACTAAAAAGTCAACAAGCACTTTCATACACTTTTGGACGAGTGAAAAGTGAATATTTTTCACATCACCACTTTTTGGCCCCTCATGATCTTGCACATACCCATAAATAAATGAATTTTTGTGAATCCTCTTGGGGAAAGGTACCTAAAATACCAAAGATTGATGATAATTTTCTTTTTCTTTTTTTTGAATATTTTTATTAATTTTTAATTGACTATAAAGTACATTTTTGAAACCTCTAGTGTACGATCACCATAATTCAATGATAACTTCACTTTTAAAAAAAAAAAATTATATTAAAGGAAATTATATGTAGATTGATGTCATATAATTCATTTTAAAAAAAATGTAAAATCAAAAAAGTTATTAAAATTTTAGTTTGTTGGATATTGCTAATGCATTAGGGAGTTTGTTGGATACATTTAATATGTTTAATCACTACTTTGAGTGATGTTGGAATTATTGTTGTTGTCATTCGTGTTTTACCACTGATGTCAACATATGTTTCTATGAAGAGAACAGGTTGGTTATTATAGTGTATGGAAACCATACAGATGATTTAGAATGTGTGAACATAGTTGTGTGTACAGGAAGGTGTTGTGATCGCGAGGTCCGTTACTTGCCGCAAGGTAAGGAGTCCCTTTGTGGAGCAAGAGGGGTGCTATGAATGGAAGCCCTTACTAAGAACCATAGATAGAAGCCACCCTATTTTTCCGCTTAGCTTCTTGGTGCAAGGATTGATCCAAGTGGAATAACCTAGATCACCCTAAGATTACTCACCATCTGTGTTCCTTTGGTTGTGTCATTGACACCTCCATGACAAATCCAACATCTATTATGGGCAACCACTTTGTGTGAGGTAATGGAACATCAAGTGTGGGCCAAGTTACTAATTATTGAGCCTTTGTCCTTCTAGGCTAGCAAGTGCTTGAACTGTTCTCATTGTTATGTACCCATGCAAATGTTCTTGAACATACAAACATCGTGGTAGTGCTCATAGAATTTTTCATTTTGATATGCCAACTGCTTGTCTTGGCAAGGTTGTTTTTGCTCTTGCACAAGTGTTTGATGACATGTTTGATCACCTACTGTTTGCAAACTTATCTACTTCCTAATATTATTGTGCTTGAAACCAAGAAATTGTACTTGCAATCTACAACATTGACCAAATTGCTTTCAAAACTAAGTTTTTCACATTCACTGGGCAAGAGTCATACGATACTGAAACATCATCGCATACCTTCAACCAAGAATCCTGAGATATTCTATTGTCCTACTACTGTTACAATTTAGAGCTATTACACTTGCATTTTAACCTACTGTAGAGTGTCTTTTTTTGTTCTTATCTGAAGCTGGTTTGTTACCTACATGCTTAGGATTGTTCTAGACTGAAACAAATGAGCTAAAACTATTGGATTTGAGCCTATCAAATGTCACTTTTGATCACTTGTCAAAACACGGTTACCTATCTAGCTACTTGCTAATCAAGCTTCTTGCTCACATCTAGGCTTGTGTCAATTAACTACTGTAAGTTCTTGAGCACTTTGACCAGCCATCTCTATTGTTCTATCTCGACAAGTGATCATCATTGGCTTTTGCTTATCTCAACATCTAAGAAACTTTGTCTCATTTTATTGGTTGAACAACTTTCTTTTTCATGCCGATTACAACTCGGTCTCAATTTGAACAAGGGAGTCACCCTTTGTTCAATTATACGCAGTTACCTTCTCCCACTAGACACTCACGAGCACCTATTAGCAATGCTAGTTCTAATTCTAAGGATTCTAAGGCTACCCTATGGTACAAAGGAGGTTTCCTCTTTTCTGCATTTAAGTCTTCCAAAAACACAGACAGTGTCTCACTCACTCTCACTGAACAAGAAAAATTCTGTTGTTTGCAAGATCACTTTGCGCATAAGGACAACCAAGCGCACTTAGACAAAGAACACAACCAAACCATAATGGATGCTACTAGGCACATGGCTTTTAGAGGAACATCTCATGAGCAACCCGAGACTAGTAGTTATGAGCATAGACCACTTTTTGGTACCAATGGAAATTATGGCAACAACACACCACCAAGGTCCCCTCCAAGATGGACTTTTGATGTACCTTCTTCACCTCCTAGACCCCCTCCCTCTCACCATGAGGAAGAAGCTATTGATGAGGTTTCTAGTGAGGAGCTTATGAGATTTGAACAAGATGAGGTCTCCCAAAGAATGATGCACAAACTCTTAGAGCATAATGGAGACCAATATTTCCAATATATAACTTCTAGAGGATACAAGCTTCCTCCTAGCTATGATGTCAGACAAATTGTCCAATAAAGAGTACCAATTGAATTGGAAGTCCTTAGAGAGGAACTATGTCAAACAAATCAACGTCTTACTCAAATGGCAATAGAAAGAGAACCTCCAAAGGTTTCTTTTGTAGAATCTATTTGTGCTCTTCCATTTGATAGAGTTTATACATGGTCCAATTTCCTAGGGATATTGAGGTTCCTAAATATGACAAGTATGATGGAAATGGTGACCCCCATGACCATGTGCATCACTTTTACGGTCTTAGCATGGACTTCCTTCATGAAGACACATTTTTGCTATGATTATTCCCTTGAAGCTTAAGAGGACAAGCTTTAGAATGGTTTGCAAAGTTGACACCTCCTTTGAAGACTTTTGATGAGTTGGCTATGCACTTCACACAACACTATTCATACAATATCCAATAGCCTATCACCATGATAGACCTTGGCGCTTTAAGGCAAAATTAAGGTGAGCCATTTGCCACTTACTTACAATGTTGGAGGTCATTGTATTCTCGATATCCTCAACAAGTACCCCAGAGAGAAAAGATTGACATCTTCATCAACACTCTAGTGCCTGAGCTATATTATGATCTTAGGAAACAACTTTTCTCCTCTTTCAATGACATGTTTGAAAGCACATATAGGATTTAAGATGTAGCCATAAGAAAGGGGGATATTGTTATTAATAAAGATACCAGAGGAAATGGCAAGGATAAGAACAAACCTTGGAATAGAAACAAGTATGTTGTTAATGATGGTGTGGTGGATGTCCCTAAAGCTAAAGAGACTACTTTCAACCTTTCTAATGCCATCTATGCAAAAAAACAACAAGAATTTGCCAACACTCGAGATGCTCCTAAGCCTCAATATGCTGATAAGCCAAAGAAGCAATTCTGACAATGGGTCTATACCCCATTGGCTGAACCATATGATGTGATTCTTAAGACTTTGGTTGCCAATAATTATCTTACGCTTCCTAAGAAAACTCATCCCTATGATCCGCCAGTTAAGCCAGATTGGTGGAGAGAGGATTATTACTGCCACTATCATAGAAACAAGGGACACAAGACTGATAATTGTTTCACGCTTAAAGATATTATACAAGATCTCATTGATGGAGGCACAATTCTCATAGATGGCTTAGTTAAAAATTTTGATCACCAGGCTTTAAAAGATCCTCTACCTAAGTATGACAAGGGGGAGTCCTCTCAACCAAATAAGAAGAATCATGATGCTAAGATCAACTACACATATACTTTTGATTCACCTGTGATCAACATGGTAGAGCCTATTGAGAGTGTTCTTATGATGCAACCTCAAGATGATAATAAAGTCGGTCAGGGTATGCCAAAGTTGGTCTTGCAAACACGTGGTAGTTCATCTTCCTGAAGTGAGGCACTGAATGTTGTTACTAGGGGGCAAGCTAAACAGGTCCTTAACACTGCGCCTGATCCCAAGCCAGCCTCATCTTTCAAACCAGTAGCTCCTCTAGCTTTGTCTAGCTATGATCTTGTCCATCAATTGCAATGAACACTAGCACAGATATCTATTTTTGAGTTGCTTGAGCTATCCCCTTTGCACAAGGAGATCCTTGAAAAGGCTCTACGTACAGCTAATGTCCCTAATGACATTGACCCAGATAGGTTCCAGGCTATGGTTAACCACATCTCATCACCTCATTATCTCTCCTTCTCTGAAGTAGATAACACATCTCTTAACCACCCTCACAACCTTGCCTTACACATTGAAGTTATGGTCTACCACACCCGAGTCCACCGAGTCCTAATAGACAATGGTTCTGGGTTAAATATTGTTTCTTTCAATGTCATACAACAACTAGGTTTGTCAGAATTTGTTGTCGATCCTAAGCGGAAAATCACTATAAAAACATATGATGAAGTTGAAAGATCTTCCAAAGGTCTTGTCACACTGCCTGTTTGAGTGGGCCCTGTCATGAAAGATATCATGTTCCAAGTGTTGGACATCCCACTTGCTTATAACATTCTTTTGGGTTGTCCTTGGATCCATGACATGCAAGCTGTTCCTTCTACATACCATCAATACGTCAAATTCCCTCATAACGGAGTTGAAATTGTTATTCCAGGGGATCATTCTACTGCTATTAATGCTCTTACTATTGCTGAAATGTTTGTTCCTCATAAAAAACCTTCTAATGATCCTACTGCGTCCCTGGTTG
Source organism: Chamaecyparis obtusa (assembly GCA_027943335.1). Lineage (NCBI taxonomy): Eukaryota > Viridiplantae > Streptophyta > Pinopsida > Cupressales > Cupressaceae > Chamaecyparis > Chamaecyparis obtusa. The sequence goes on from BSBK01007457.1 coordinate 16,986, forward strand.
TTGCTGAGAAAACATTTAAGATGATGAGCCTTGGTATGGGTGAATACACATTGGATTCCCTTGCTACTATGCCTACTTCTCCTAGATCATATGGGAGACCTTTTGATAAGACAAAGCCTTCTACTTCTACCATGACAATTTTTGGTAATTTTGTTCAAGCATCTGTACCTTTAGAGGTAGAAAGAGAAGAACAAGTTGTTCAAGAGTGGATCTATAGAGAAGAAGAGGGTAGTACGACAATTGCTACTCCTATTTCTCTTAAGCACTATGGTAAAGGCTATATTTTTTTGCAAAAAATGGGCTATCAAGGTCAAGGACCTATAAATGATAATGGACACACCCTAGTCGATCCTTTGAGTCATACTAATGGCCAACCCTCTAAGATTACAACAGGTCTAGGATATGGTGCTGATGATGACCTCCCTACATGTTCTAGAAATGCTCCCATGATTAGTGATTCAAACACAGATACAGATTAGTCACCACTGCACACTATGGCTCAAATGGGAGACAATCTTCCTTCTACTTCACTCCTTTGGGGAGAAGAACACATACCTGCTGAGGACACAACTAAAGCCGCTACACCTAGAAGCTGGCAACGTAGGAATATTTTGCAGTTAATGAAAAGAGGAGATCTCACAAATAATGATGTTGAAGCCTCTACTTCTAAAGGTCCTAAACCTTCTTGGTGCAAGCATCCCAGTAGAAGCGTAACAACAGATTCAAATGAATATGAATGGGATACTCTCTCCAATGGATATTCCACAGTGGATATGGAAGTGGATGTGGTTCATACTTTTGGTGACCAACTCGACGTAGTTGATGAGTCTTATGAAGGGTCTGATGAGTTTTATCCATGTATTGCTTTAGTGGACCACGCTAGTTCTTCTATGACAAGTCTAGATCTTAACACTTTCAGAGCTTACCCTATAGGCTCGACCTCTCTTGTCACCAGAGATGACATCCCTTGCATAAATGCTATTGAACCAGTCACTTCATTTCATCTCACAAAATCAAATCTCATAGCTTGGTCCACCCATGATCAACATGCCATTGAACCTGTTATTTCTTCCATCAGTGAATCGACAACAAAAATGACTGCATTAGATATCCAATATTTTCATCATCAAAACAAAAGAAAAGTGCAATGGTCAGATGGTGAAAACCACATTGTGGCATCATCCAAACCTAAAAAAAGTAAAAATAAAGACCTGCCAAAAAATGATGATTATCAAATAAAAGATGACAAGCTGATTCTCTACAAAAAAATGGTGAACTTTTTCAAGAATTATTTCACATCTGTCATATTTCAGCACATTCCTAGAGTTTAGATCAAAGCTGCTAATGCCTTGGTTACTTCGGCATCCATTTTACAATTGAAAAAGCATAAATCCCGCTTCCAATTCTTGGTGGAAGAATTACGCTATCCTGTCCACAATTCCTACAATGCCACCATCTTTTCCTATTTCCAAGATCACGTTATCCTTGAAAATCTCATCCATAATGCCTCGCACTTTACCCTTGTCTCTGGTGACTTATATAGGGAGGGTCTAGATGGAACTCTCATGCGGTGTCTAGAAATAGAGGAGTCAGACAAAGTGCTAGCTGAAGTCCGCAACAATATATGTAGATCACACTTTAACGATCCCACACTAGCTTGGAAATTGCTTAGGGCTGGTTCCTATTGGTCAGGGCCTTGTATTATCACTGTAGCATTTGGGTCCAGTGCCTCTCAGTTATCTACATCAAAGGAAGCAAAGCTTATCGAGCCTATCAATGTTCTACAATTACAGAAGTTCTATGCTTAAGGTCCTTGAGCTCTTTGTATATATTTTATTGATCCTGAAAAAATTCCAAAAAATTCATATATGATGCTGAAAAAATCCTAAAAAGCATAAAAAGTACTGAAAAAAAGAGCATCCTAGTGAAAACCTAGCAATAGGTGCTTTGATGTCTCACTAAAAAAAAATCAAAAAAATCAATAAATAAATAAATAAATAAAATAGAAAAAGTGCCTTGGTGAAAACTTGGAAACAGGCGCCTTGGTAGCAAAAATACAAAAAAATTGAAAAAAGTCCTAAAAAAATCTATCAAGTGGTGAAAACCTAGAAATAGGTGTTGCTTGAGACCCTTGCACCTATGTCTATCAGTCTTGTGTGGTGCTCCTTCACTCCACTTCTCGCTTTGCCTCTCCTAACCTAGAATTGACTCTTGTCTTAGTCTAGGGGGCATACGTTTTTCTAGCTTATCTTAGGTCTCTTTGTGCATCTAGGTTTCTTAGGCACCTTGCAAACAATATTTTTCAACACCACCCCAATTGTGTTTTTCAACACTACCCCAGCGTCGAGCATTTCTTAACACTTATCAGATATCCTACCCGTAGTCTAGATGATGCAATATTTCTCACTAGCAGATGCGATACTCAAAGTTTGACTCTATGACCTACACACACGCAGTTAAACACTTGACTCGCTAAGACTTGTTTGACTTTATTTCTTTGTGTGTTGTCTATGATGATTTCTTTGATGAGTGTTCTTTCCCTAAGAAGTTTTTGATGATGCATAGCTAGAAGATTGAGGGCATGAGGACATGTTTTATTTCTTTTTCTGCCTGTGGGTATATTTTGTTGATCTTGGTTATCATGAGCATTTATGCTTGTTCCACTTGACTCTAGGATTTACAAGGTATTATCCTTGACTATTTCTGCAAGTGCATGCTTATAGTCATCTTGACTTTCTTGTGTCTCGATGTGAGCATAATCTTGCTATATCAAACTTAGGGAATCTCACTACACTAGTCATCTTGACTTATATGTCTTTGGTGCCTAGGTGGGATTTCCACATTCCTATCTGATATAGATCATATTCAGATCCACATAGTTATACTAGTGTGTATTATATGATCTTGTGATGCTACCAATAATGTTCGATGATGAATATTAGAGTCTAAAAGCTTTGTGACCTTGCAAGTAAACCACTTTTCATTGTAGCTTGCATTTTTAGGTTCATGTTAGTTAGTTTTGCATCTTGCATATGGAGAGAGCTCTCCTTTCATCTTTCACGGACTTATTAGTCAAACTGCGCTCACCTTTCGCTTCTTCCCGATCATGTCTTTTGCTTCTTGTCTTTCATATCACATCATTTTCTCTTCATTTCAGGATCGAAATTGAAATCTGCATTCACCTTGATCGTCAAAATCACATTTTTCCCTTCTTCCGTGCAGTTGGCTGACCTTTTGAGGCCTGACCCTTCGATCTTTGCTGGGGTATTCTTTTCTTTCTTCATCCCCATCTCTTTCAAACTTCTAGTCTTCCATTTCATTTTTCGCTTCATCTTTATCCTATAGTCAAACTAGGGCATATCTTCACTGCTTGATGGTTATCCTATCATCTTTCATCTTTGATTATGATTTCTAGTGATTTGATCATGTTGCTCTTGCTTCTGCCTTCCCTCTACCTCATTTCGATTTCGATCCCAAGGGGGCAGACACATCATATCCTATTGGCTATTCTCTAGAGCATATGCTTGACCACTCCATTTTCTCTAATCAATCTATCTATCTATTTGTGCTTGACATGTTAGTTCTCATCTCGAGTCCTGATACTATCTATCTCTTTCCTAAGTGTTCAATATTGTCGCTACCAGGCTGACCATGTAGGATTTGCTATCTCTCTACACTTCATACTTTGGAGTCAGATCTCTATCTATTGCCTTCTTGGCTGATCTATTCTTTGGCATAATGTGTTCTCAGATTGATCACACATTAGTCAAAGAGGGGCAAATGTAATCAACTAAAAATGGTCATCTAGACTATTAGCCCCTTTTGCTAAAATCATCAATTTCTTATTCTTGATCAAATCCTAGTTCTATCATTTATTCGATTATTTTCTATGGGCTAACCATCTTATCCTAAAGTTTTTATTTATTTAAAAGGAATTTCCTCCACTTTTAATAAATAAAAAGCCCCCCACTTTTCCTCTTATCCTAAGTTGCACAAATAAAGCATTTTATAAAAAGGGAAAAAGCACTTTTTGTCTCATATGGGCACAAAAGTCAACTCTTATTTTCTCATTGGAGGATACTTGTGCACATGGATTACTTCTCTTTGATGCTCCACCGTTGATTAAATCTTTTGCCTCTTAATCTCCATGGTCCATTCCTTTTCAATTCCTTTAAAAGGAGAGCTCTCTTCTTCATTCTAGATCCCCAACTTTTTATGCTAATGTTATGCTGCAGGTTTTCTAGGTCACTTTGGAGCTTTTGAAGATTTGGAGCATTCTTGGCTTTTGCATCTACATGCTATCATAGTTTCATTTCTTGCATTATCATAACATTCATAGCTTCATATTTAGCTTAGTTTCCTTTATGCTTTAGATTACTTCATCTAGCTTAATTAGGAGGCTTTGTAATACTTGCATATTTCCTTTCATAGCATAGCTTGCATTTCCATTTGATTCTTGGGGATATTAGCATTCTTTCCCTTGTCTTCATTTGAATCTCCCATTGCATGGTTTACTAGCAAGGTTATTGGCTTAATAGCTCTAGCTGAGAGCATTCTTAACACCCTTGCACTCCATGCCTAGGGAGCTCTAAATCAATTTCTCAAGGTTTCCAATCCATGGATTCTCTTGGAAGCAATGATTTTGAGAAGTGCACTACTTAGTGTGTACAATCTTATATCTAAGATCACATGATGTAATATTTCATATTGGCAGAGTTACAAAAGATTTAGTGAAGATTGGTTACTAGACTGTGACAGTGGAAAGTGACAAAGTAAGTCTCTGAGTTTTGGGTATATCTTACAGGCAATGACGATTCAGTGTATGTGAGCTTAAGGGATGACATATAGTGTACTAAAGATTGTTTGCTGATCTTAGCAAGGTACAGAAAGAAGGATGAAGCCAGTCATGGCGTCTGTTCTAGAAAAGACCTATTTGGAAGCCAACTTCAGAGTTGTAGCGTGTATCATGAATGGTGAGCATGAATTACAAATGTTGGTCCTTAATTATTGAATTGTAATTATTGTATACTTGTTTTAGATACCGTGTGTATCTTAGCAAGAAGTTATTTAATTATTTGTATATTAGGAAAGCCTAATTGGCCGACTTGATCATTTATTTTGTAATAGGATATATATGTAAGATATTTTCTTTTGAAAAAGATATGGTAGAATGGATGTGATGTAAAAGATGATTGTGAGGATTGTGAGCCTTGCATCTACTAGATGTAGAGAAGAGGATAACCTATATACTTCATTGGAACTGATCACGAAAAGACAGTTGCTATCAGATAGTTCAAGGATTGTGTATTTCTTACATACACTTGTGTTGCAAACAGTGAGTTCTGAAGGTGGACATAACCTTCTTTGGGTAGTGAGCCTACCTCTTTTTCTTGACTACTAACAAGGTCTATCCTCTAACAAGGACTATGTACTGTAATGTTTTAATCAACTCCTAATAGGGCTATATCTTTTAACAAGGATACTATACTCTTAGTATATCATTAGTGGGTGTTAATTCCCACCGGAGTTTTACCTTTAACATAGTTTCCTCGACAACAAATATTGTGTTATTGTGTTGGCATTCATTGTATTCATTTGAATTTGATTCGATATTGCTACTATTCAAAGTTTAAAGTTTAATAATCTCTCATACAACTAATTCACCCACCCCCTCTTAGTATATCATTAGTGGGTGTTAATTCCCACCGGAGTTTTACCTTTAACATAGTTTCCTCGACAACAAATATTATGTTATTGTGTTGGCATTCATTGTATTCATTTGATTTGATATTGCTTCTATTCAAAGTTTAAAGTGTAATAATCTCTCATACAACTAATTCACCCCCCCCCCTCTTACTTGTATTAGTGGACTATTATTCTTAACAATTAATATCAGAGCGACTAGTCCTTAGAGATAAAGCTTAACAGCTTGAGGTGATCTAGGAGATGGCATTCTACAGGAAGGATAGTCCAAAATTTGATCCTGAAAACTTCGACAGTTGGAAGAACAAGATACAAACTCATTTCCTATGTTTGGGCATCAACTACTGGATGATCACAAAGAATGACAAATCCATGAAGGCTAAGGATGAATTGGATAATGCTACTGATGAAGAAAAGAAGATATTTTCATATATCATGGTCGCAAGGGAAGCATTGATCAGCGCACTCTCTGAAGGAGAATTTACTGAGGTAAAAGATCTATATTCAGCACACAAGATTTGGACAAGATTAGAAGCACTATATATGGAGACAAGTTTACCAAGAAAGAAAAGTTACAAAACTGGAAAACAAGGATGGAGAAGCTACAAATGAAAGATGATGAAAATGTTAGGGCTTATGTACAAAGAGTTATAGAGGTTGTGATTGGAATCATAAATTTTGGAGGCACTTATGAAGAGGAATAAGTCATTGTGAAGATCCTTAGACCATTGACACCTGTTTACAAGACCAAAATTGAGGCTATAGAAGAAATCATACCTTTGACTCCAAACTTTAACAGAGAAATGTTGATTGCAAAGCTAACTACCTTTGACACTGCAAAAATGGGATATTTTGTACCTAAAGTTGAAACAACATTTAACACATCCATACACAGAAGATAATATCTACAATTATGAGCACCAACAGTGAGAACATAAAAGAAGAGCCTGGTGAATATGTTGATGAATGGGAACATATACAAGAAGATGAAATAAATCTAGATTAACTTGTTGCACTAATCGCTAGAAGAGAAAAAAGAGGTAAGGGAAAATTTGAAGGAAAGTTACCTTTGAAATGTTTTTCATGCAATAAGATAGGTCACTTTGCATCTAGATGTCCTACAAGAGTTCCTAACCACAAACCTAAGTTTTTCAAGCCTAAGCATTCAAAAGAAAATGAATGTTATTATGCTAGTGAAGGTATCTCTGATGATGATGATTGTGATAATGAGGAGATTTGATTTATTGCTATTAAAGATGAAAAACTAGTACATGAAGAAAAAGCTTTAGTATCACAACATTTGATAAGAAATCTAAATGGGTTATAAACAATGGTTGCTCACATCTTATGACTAGAGAAAAAAACAAGTTTGTTAAACTAATGAAGTATGATGGTGGTGTTGTAAGATTCAAAGACAATGTTCCTAAACCTATCATAGGAGTAGGATCTATTTCTTTGGATGGAAGGACTAATACTGACAATGTACTACTTTTTGATGGACTTAAACATAACTTGTTGAGTGTTGGACAACTGATGGATAAGGGATATCAATTAAAGTTCATTGATGAGAAATATTTTATCAGAGGTAAGATAGGAAAATTTATTGCAACCCAGAGAAGGAGAGTGTTAAAGAAGTCCCAATCTAGTTCAAAATGGAGAACCTCCCATAGAAATATAGAGGTGAGGAGACCCTGAAGATTATGGGAGAATCACTAGGGAAGTTTATCAAATGTGAGGAAGGGATCAACCCTGATAATTATGCTATCACTCCTAAGGTGTTAGTATGGAGGCAAACTTGTTACGAGCTGCCCTCTCATATCATTATTCACACAAATAAAGGTGAATGGTGGCAACCTCTGGTGGTTGATGAAGTTTTGGATGCGAGGTTGCCTTCTAATGGAAATAGCTATGATCTAATGAATAAAGGGAAGCTCACAGATGATTCAAGTTTGATTGTTCACCTATTCTAGATGATAGAAAACCTAGAGAGAAATGATTCTTTTCTCCAACAGGATGACTTTTCTATAAAGGCCAAAGATGCCAAGCCTCATACTATAGATGACAAAGTTTTGTTATGGGATATTGATCAAATCTTTAGGGGTGAATATGCTCAACAAGGACAAGGATACTCTATAGATTTATCAACTCATAAGGTATGTGATTTTGGCCCTCCCCCAACATGTCCTTTTATAATGGTGTGTCAGAATGAGTCACACAAGTTACAAGAAACTCCCCCTAGAAAAGGAGAGTTTTTTGAGCAGGGATATCAATGCTCTTCAATAGTGGGCCACTAAGGAAAATAGTCCATCCTATGAAAATGATGGTAAAATGGGCTTAGAAGACTCTAAGCTTCAAAATATTCAAGGCATTGAGGAGCTAAGCTTTCTAGATGACAATAGAGGCTTCAACCCAGGGGTTGAGCTCGCACAACATAGGAGTGAGCCTGAAGGTGGGAGGGACATTTTTTGTGGGGTTTCTGCTAAGAGAAGGGAAGCTAATGATGGAAGTATATCTCCTATCAGGAACCTAGAGGGTCTTTTTGTGGATGTTAGGGACAGTGGTGGTGATTTAATAGATTCTGAAACCTTATATAATTCTCACAGTGAGGATATAGAGGAAGATGATTTAGGCTTATACGAGTCTTCAAACATCATGAGCCCAAGAGGCTTATAACAATCGGATTCTACTCTTAAACATCCAAGAGTAGGAGAAAAAAAAAGAGGAGCTTGGTCCACGAAAGAAAAACTTGAAATGGAAGGTTGTACAATAGACCAAACAAAATTGCTGAGATTGGGAAAAGAGATATACCCTTTCCCAACAGCAATGATGCTCCTATCATGGAATGTCAGGGGTTGCAATGCCCCTGACAAGATTCACTTGATCAAAAGAGGGCTTGATCAGGCATGGGTGAACATTATTCTATTTCAAGAAATAAAAATGAAGGTGGCAAATGGACCTATGTTTAAAAAAAAATTCAGTAGATAGGGGCATGTTTTTTCTTTTTCTAATGGTGCTTCAGGAGGTCTTTGTGCTCTCTGGGATACAAGCACCGTGGACATATGTCTTATAGGGTAGGATAGTAATATGCAATGGTTGGAAGTTGCCTCTAAGCAACTTATGACCAAAATATATGTGTTGAATGTCTATGGACCTAATGATGTTGGGGAGAAAATCTTGTTATGGCATGCCATCATGGACATTCTGATTTCAAAAAAGGACTTATTTTTGTTAGGAGGAGATTTTAATGCAATTTTAAGTCCTGCAGAAAAAAGAGGTGGGAAAGGATGGCAGGTTAGAAGCCAAAAATACTTTTCTAATTTTGTGTGGGATAATGGTTTGATAGAGGTTGATTTTAGATATGGTGGTTACACATGGACTAACAGAAGGAGTGGCTTTCTTAACATAGTGGAGAAATTAGACCGATTCCTACTAGCAGGAAATTGGAATTAAGTGGATTGGTTATTCAGTGCTGAAATCCTTCCTATTTCAGGCTCTGACCACTACTTGATTTGCTGCAACATTCAAGATGATCTCACCCCGGAGCGTTCTCCTTTCAAATTTGAAGCTATGTAGTTCAAGGACCCAAACTTTCTCTCCATGCTTTCTTTCTGGTGGAAGAATGATCCTATATGGGAAGGTAATATTTCTTTCATTGTTTTCAAGTTTTTATAATATGTAAAAGACCAGTTGAAAAATTGGAATAGGGTTTCCTTTAAGAATATTTTTGTGGAGAAATTTCATTTGGAAAATAGTCTTGCTTCTCTTAATGATATAATTATAGAGCTAGGAATGGATGAGGCTACATGTAAGGAAGAAAAGGCTCTCAAGAGAAGCTATAAAGAGATTTTAGATAGAGAGGAAACTTTTTGGAGACAAAAATCCAGGGAAACTTGGTTGAAGGATGGGGATAGCAATACAAAAATTTTCCATAAATCCGTGAAAGCTAAACGGGCAAGAAATATAATTTTCTCTATTAAGAATGCACAGGGTGTTTTGCAAATAGATATGAAACAGATCAATGAAGAGGCTATGAACTATTTTCAAAAAAAATTCTCATTAAAGGACAAGAGTCTACCGGGTTCAGAGTGTCTGATTGAAGTTATCCCTAAGATCCTTTTAGAGGAGCAAAATTCAAGACTAATGGCCCCTGTTTCTAAGGAAGAAGTGAGGGTAGCTCTTTTTGGCTTAGGTAGTGAAAAGGCCCTAGGGTATGATGGTTTTCCTACTCTTTTCTTTCAAAAATCTTGGGATATTGTTGGTAATGATTTTTGGGGGGTGGTGGAGGAGTCCCATTATGGAGGTTTTGTGCTTAAAGATTTTAATAATACATTTATTTCCTTAATTCCAAAGAAAGGGGACTATAATTCTTTTGAGGACTTCAAGCCTATTTCTCTATGTAACATCATTTATAAGGTGATTTCGAAAGTGATCTCTAATAGACTTAAACCCCTATTGTTTTATCTCATTTCCCCGGAACAAAGTGGTTTTTCTCCAAATAGGTTTATCTTTGAAGGTATTATTGTTGCTCATGAAGCTATCCATACTGTTAAGCAGGCTAAAGTGCCAAAAATGATGATCAAGCTTGACATAAAAAAGGCTTATGACCATGTCAATAGGGATTTTCTTATTGAGATTCTTAAGAAATTTGGCTTTAGGGAAGATTGGTTAAAATGGATTAGTAGCTGCATTTTTACTCCTTGTATCTCAGTCCTTGTTAATGGAAGCCCTCAAGGCTTCTTTGAAACTTCTAGAGGTCTTAGGAAAGGGGACCCCTTATCCCCTTTTCTCTTTATTATTATGGTTGAGGTTCTTGGGAGACTTATTTCCCATAAAAGGCAGATGGGTGTGTGGAAGGGGATCTCTATAGCTGATGGTGTGGAGTCTACTACACACCTACAATTTGTTGATGATAATTTTCTTATGGGAGATGCCTCGGTTAGAGAGGCTAGAATTATTAAAGAAAATTTAGACAGTTATTCTATGGCTACTAGGTAGTGTGTTAATTGGAGGAAGTCATAAATTTTTTTCTTCAATACAAATTCTAATTTGCAGAAGCAGTTGTGCAATAGTTTGGAGATTAAACAAGGTTCTTTGCTAGGGAAATATCTTGGAGTGCCTTTGTTTCTAAGTGTCTGTAAATCCAACCTTTGGAAGGATCTTACGGATAAATGTTTGAAAATGATGGAGGGTTGGAAAGGGAAATGACTTTCATCTGCAGGAAGAATTTTACTTCTTAAATCAGTGATCTCTGCAATTCCCATTTATTTAATGAGTTGCTTAAAAATTCCTTTTGGAGCATATTGAGAAGAGAATGAAAAAATTCTTTTGGTGCGGTGGAAATACAGAAGATCGTTGGCTTCTTATTGACTAGGATAAAATTTGTAGCTCGAAAGTGCAAGGAGGTGCTGGTATTAGAAAATGGAGACTGATGAATCAAGCCCTTGGTGCTAAGCTTGTGTGGAATATTTACACCAGTCCTGATAAACTTTGGGTCAAAATTGTAAAGAAAAAATACCTAGATTCAGAGGAAAATGAGGACATTTTGAGAATTAGAAAACCCCCTAGAGGTTCAACTATTTGGAACTTTATTTTAGATTGCAGGGATATCATTAAAAATCATTTAACATGGCTTGTAGGGGATGGAAGAAAGGCTCGCTTCTGGGCAAACTCTTGGAATGGTTATGAATCTTTAAAGAATGAGGAGATGTATAGAGAAATCAGTGAAATTTTGATGGTATAGTGGGGGGACAAGGTTATTGATTACATTGTTCAAGAGGACTCCTCTTTAGGCCCTGTATGGACCTAGTGAAATTTGGACAACTCAGGCTTGAATGATGTTCAAAAAGGGGTTATGCAGAATCTCTTCCTTTCAAGAAAAGTTTATATTTCTTCTATGGAGGATAAAATTATTTGGTGTGCTGCTTCTTCAGGATCTTAATTTGTAAAATTAGGCTATAAAGCTCTGGAGGTGGTTGAAATTAGGAGTGGATGACCTATAAACTTGTGTTGGAATATAAATTGTCTCCCTAAAGCAGGTGTTTTTTCTTGGCTTGTTGTGCATGGGAAGATCCTTACTGGTGAAAGGAGGAAAAGGTTTGGCCTCCATGGACCAACTAAATGTGTTTTGTGCAATTTGGAGGTAGAAGAGGTGGACAACCTATTGCTTCATTTCCCTTATGCATATGAGTGCTGGTGTTTTATTAGATCCAAACTAAACTGGTTAGACCCTTTACCTAAAACCATTAAAATGACTTTTGAGATATGGCATGTTCCAAAATATTTTTCAGGAATGGCTCCATTATGGTTTATATGCCCCTCTATCATTATCTGGGAGGTGTGGAAGGAGAGGAATAGAAGGATTTTTCAGGACAAGGAGGAATCAATTAATAGGATCAAATCTAGAATATATATGTATGTTGAGGAGGTTATGAAAATTGCTCTTTTCTAGTAGCAACACATGTTGGTTTACACTACAAGTGATAGAATTTTGCATGCTAAATGGCCTTGTCTTAAGCTCAATAGAGGAAATATATTTGTTCGTGGCTCTCAACCTAAAATCCAATTTAAAGGTGGAATGGATGAAACCACAATAAAATTGGATTAAGATCAATTTTGATGGTTCTTCCAGGGGCAACCCGGGGCCATCAAGTGCAGGGGTGCTTGCTAGAGATTGTAGGGGTGATATTATTTCTTTTGCAGCTCAAAGGATGAAGTCAGGAACTAATAATGAAGCTAAAATTGGGGCAGCTCTCCTTGCGGTGAAGTTAGGTTTGAAACTTAAAGTTAAGAACCTCCATTTAGAAGGTGATTTTATGGTTATTGTCAATGCCATAATTAACAATGGAATGAAAGCATGGCACTTGAATAACATAGTTTTGGAAATCAATAGGCTACTTCTTTCTTTTGAAGACTTTAAAATTAGTCATATAAAGCGGGAAGGCAACATAGATGTGAATGTTTTATCCAAATGAGAAATTGGTTTGGAGACAGTTGATGAGTTATATTTCGAGGATTTTTCCAATTGGGAGTTAGGTGCTTGATTTAAGTCCAAGGGGAAGAAGGACATTTTCTTTCCAAACAATGGTGACCGTTGGGGTGCTTTATTGCCTTTTTCCTCTTAATGATGTCAACACATGGTGTTTGCTTTAAATTATTATCTCTAATCCGATTTGTTATGTAATGATTTTAATTTTTTGAAAGAACCAAAGGTAGTGGCACTTTCACGATGTAGGTGTAAGGTGGCGCATGCGAGAGGAACATAACTGTATTGATGGGATGTCTACATTTATTCGAGAGTTTTTCAAGTTTATCTTGAATTAAGCTTCGATAATGTCATTGGGACTGGTTTTTTCAAAGGGTTTTCTTACAGGTTTTAGATATGGAGGACACCTTTACAGTTGACATTGCTAAACAACAAAAAGCCTTTAAAGGACTGGTAAGCAAAGAATGAATGATGGGCTTACTAAATTTTAATGTGGAAGTGGTGCCTTTGGCAGAAATTGAGGTCCTGTATGAATAGTTTCAGGAGCATCATTTGAAACAACAGGAAAATGTGGATGCCATTTCAATGGTGATAGCCTAGGCACTCTTGGTTAGCAAATTGGAAAATGTTGTGAAGATGGTGATTAAAGATTTGTTTGATAAAGAGCTACTGGTGAGATTAGAATCTATTTTGGAATGGGATTACCCTAGTGTTGGGTTTAATTATGAGGAGTGTTTTGAGGATGAGATTGATGGCCGACTATATGGTAGGGTTCCTTTTGTGCGTTGGTGGGGAAACATGGACAAGGAAGCCTATAGGGCTGACATTACGTAGAAATGGAGCCTTTTGAAAAGGGAATTGCAAAAGGTTAAGGAGGCGACTGCAGAATCCATCTGTGTAGTCTATGTGAATGTGACTCGGAGGAAAAGAGGGCAGAGACGACAAAAATCAAAGGGGAAGGAGTAATGGAGTTCGTTCAGAATTCTTTGTGTGTAGGTTTGGTTTTTTTAGCCTTTTTGGAAGTTGTTTATATGACTAGTAATGGAAGTAATCTACAATTTTTCTGACTGATGAACCTGTGAAGTGAACCAGGTTGAGGCAAATATAGGAGTGACTTGTTCTGATGCTGGTAGTTTTATATGTAAGGTGCTACTTTTTAAATGGTGTGTAGTTGGGTTTCAGTTTTTACTGGTATTTTTTTGTAATGGGGGATGTTCCTTCCTTATAAGTCGGTGGGTTGTAACTGAACTTTACTTATGCTTTTGAAGCTAGATGTAATCTTTCATGGTTTTATTAATATATTATACCTGTTATAGATAAAAATAATAATAATATTTATTATATATTTAAATTTTATAAAATTTATAATTATTATGTGCTCGTTGTATGCATATAAAAAATAATGTTGTTCACTAATATATTGTAGGATTTGAGCAATACAAATCCACAAAACCCGAAGATCACCTGCATACAAAAAACCTGTTACAAGGAAGTAGAGACAAGAAGATGGCAAAGGTTTGACTCAAAAAATGAAGAAGAAAATATCCTCAAAAAATGAATGAATTGAATGTACAATGGATCATCCTTATAAAGGAGATTGAAAGCCTTGAAAGGCAAACCTAAAAAGCAGAAGTGCATGTAATAATTAGTTAAATTATTACAAGACTAATACATGCAAGTTTATATTTAAAACAACTAGTGCATAAGTTAAAATCAACTAGTGCATATGTGTTTAAATATAAACAACTAAAAATAAAAGTGTTGACATCTTAAGAAGGGAGTAAAGTTAATTAATATAATTAATACTTTACTTTAACACCCCCCCTTAAGATGACCAACAATGCGGCTACAAACAATGCAAAAGAAAGCAAAGGAAACTACAATGCTGAAAGCATAAAAATGGGTCCTGGCAACATGGCCTGATGAGGTACCCAGCACAACCAAATCTCTGTAAAACAAAGAAATAGAGAAAACCCAGTGGGAAAAAACCCTACTCCAAAAAGAGATATAGAACTAGTCTGAAGGACTAAAGAAGCCTCCAAAACTAGGAATGTTCCAGAAAATAGGAACAAAGATGAACATGTACAACATCACTAAAGCATGAAACTACAAACTCTGTCAAGAAGAAACTGATGATCTGAAGATCCTCCATAGAAATATGACCAAGTAGAGAAGATTGTAATCTGCATGAGTGCCCTCAAATGACACTACTTGAATCAGGAGGCAAACAAAGGTAAACACCTAAACTCGAAGATATAGATGGCATAAACACCAAAAGCCTAAAGAGCTAATCAATCAAAGCTAGAAGAGTGCATCCAAAAATAGGAAAGAAAAGAGTGTCCATATGGTAAATGATCCATCTCACCGGAATGCATTGGTACCCAGCCACTGCAACCGCCTAGTACATAAGATAAAATACTAAATACATAGCTCACACTATCAAACCAAGGAAGTAGTAGAACCAACAGTAGCAACTTCCCCATACTACTGACAAGGGAGTAATGGCAGGTACACTGAAAAGATCATCCAATATGAACTACATGATGAAGAACCAAGAACATCGAAGGTGCATACAAACACAAATAAAGATACCCTAAGGCTAATGTCGTGGAAGGACCACTCACTTGACAAAGGTAGATGGCAAAAAAAGGCAAACATCAAACCCCCCCATGGCACTTTATAATGGAGTGCGAGTACAAAGAGCACGAACATGTGCAAGATCCCATACATGCAATAGAATGACACTTTATCTTAGTGCGTGTGCATAAAAGAATGATAAAAAAGTGAAGTATACACTACTCAGAATATCAAAGGCCGTTGAACCAAAAGAACAACCTAAGATGAGCCATCCCTCAAAGGGAAGAGATCCTAGGACCTGAAACAACCAAGATATCTACCAGACTGCAAAAAAGCAAGAATCTAAATAAAATGAATTTGGAGTAGAATCTGGAAAAATGACTCATAGCACTAAAAAGCTCTCTGAACAAGCTTTCCAACGATATATCATTTTTTGAAAATGGAGTTCAGATGTGCAAGATAGAGCTCCTGGAGTGCAGAACTGAAGATCTAGCTTTGACAGAGAAAAACACTATCATAAAAATAAAACTAGAAAATATAA
Organism: Chamaecyparis obtusa; assembly: GCA_027943335.1. Taxonomy (NCBI): domain Eukaryota; kingdom Viridiplantae; phylum Streptophyta; class Pinopsida; order Cupressales; family Cupressaceae; genus Chamaecyparis; species Chamaecyparis obtusa. The sequence continues at coordinate 32,789 of BSBK01007457.1, forward strand.
CCTCTAGATCTAGAAAGAGCTTGGAATTAGCTTTCCGACAATATATCGTTTGCTAAATTTCGACACCGTATGCTCAAGATATGAGCAAAAAACCAACAGCTGCACTGAGGGCCCAAAGAAGGTGTTTGCAAGGATCTGAGGATGGGTGATGTCAGAAAAAGGAAAAAAAAAACCACATAAAACCATCAGATTTGATAAAATCTTAGAAAGAGCTTTCCGGTAATATCTCATTTTCTGAAAACGGAGCCTGGATGCAAGAGAAACGGATCCCGGAAGGCAGGAGGTCTGAAATGCCACGATCACAGAAAATATCTGACTTTGACAGCAAAAAAGAGCATCAAAATGAAAAAATCACAAAACCATACTAGCAAATTTAGATCGGTCTTGGAACCATCTTTTCGACGATATATCGCACGCCCAATTAAGATCCCATATGCCCGAGATATCGCAAAAAAATGCCCAGGTACCCTTAAAAAACTTCAAAAAAAGGGCAAAGACTTGCTGACATCAGTAGATGCTGAGCCTAAAATTGATGGCCAAATGGCCGTCATATCTCAAATGGACCAGGGGCTAAAAAAAAGAACCCTGGTCACGCGGGTGACCAGGGGCTAAGGTGGAAGGTGCTGGGTGTCGGCCATATGACCAAGAGCTCGGCAAGCGGGAGCAAACGGGCGGAGCAGAGGGAGGCAGTGGCACGGGCGCAGTGAGTGGCGTGGTCCCCGACGGTGGCACAGGGTTCGACAGCAATGGCGGGTTCTGGCGGTGGCGCATGCGATGAGCGTGCTGTAGCGGCGACGTAGTGAGCGCGCTGTGACCATGACGCGGTGGGTGCTGCCGGTGGGCGGTGGCCACTCGACGATGCCCCTTAAAAATTGTTTTTTTAATTTTTTTTTAACAATCATATAGCCTGCACCTCGGTCCGTGTGCCAGGGCCGTACGACCCTAGTACGCAAATTTTTTTTGCCTCAGAGGCCAACTTGTTGGAATTCAACAAGTTTTATATGTATTTTGACTATCTCGAGCCTTCCGGACGCAACCGTGAGGTTTGTTTGGGCAAAAAATACTCCAAAAAATATTGATCACCTCGGGATCCGTGCTAGGGTTGATTGCAAAAAAAATTTCTCACAGATTCCAACTGTGTCCAAAATGGATAATTTTATATGGATCTTAGGGTTCTTGGATGCTCTGAACACAACCGTAAGGTCCGTTTGAAGCCAAGATGACTAGAAAAATAGGTCCCCCCCAAATTTGACAAGAAACCCTCTTTGTAAAAAGTGCTATAATGTCCTACAGAGAATACCAAAACCTCTCAAATCAGCAAAAAAATTTCTAATTTGAATCCTTCAAATGTGAACAAGTTGTAGCAGATTAGACTCTAATATCATGTAGGATTTGAGCAATACAAATTCACAAAATCCGAAGATCACCTGCATACAAAAAACCTGTTACAAGGAAGTAGAGATAAGAAGAGGGCAAATGTTTGACTCAAAAAATGAAGAAGAAAATATCCTCAAAAAATGAATGAATTGAATGTACAATGGATCATCCTTATAAAGGAGATTGAAAGCTTTGAAAGGCAAACTTAAAAAGCAGAAGTGCATGTAATAATTAGTTAAATTATTACAAGACTAATGCATGCAAGTTTATATTTAAAACAACTAGTGCATAAGTTAAAATCAACTAGTGCATGTGTGTTTAAATATAAACAACTAAAAATAAAAGTGTTGATATCTTAAGAAGGGAGTAAAGTCAATTAATATAATTAATACTTTACTCTAACATATATTTTATTAACATAACTTTTAAAATTAGTAAAAAATAACAAATAAGAATTTTTAAAATAAATTATTCTTGAAACCGATAATTTTTTTTTCTAATATAATACTTTCTTTCTCTATTAATATTAAAAAGACTAATGTTGCATAAGAATCTAATACAAAGATTAAAATTTAATGAAGTGTAAACAGTTTTGAATTGTCTTTTTTAATAAAATTAATAAAATTATTTAAAATAGTCTTTTTAAAACACACGACATTCCTGTTTCGCAAGCAACTATACTAACTCTGTCTGTGTATGGTGGTTAGAGATATGCCATGGGGATAGAAATCTAGTCATATCTAATGATATGGTTGGATAGCCGTTGCTGGCTTTTTACGGCCTAGCTCGATCAATTTCCCCAATTACCAAAGTAGTGAAGGCTTGAATGTGAAGTGTTTAACACACAACAATTTTCGTGGAAGGAACAAATGCAATTAAATGGAGTTGTTGCATCGTAAATCATGCAAATCAAAGGAAAATTTTGAAACCCTGTGAATATTTGGCCCTTTTTCATCTACAAAAGAATGGTGCGACATGCATTGTAATGGCGGCTCATGCTTTGGCGATGACATGTTGCTAGAGCACACTGGAGAGTAGAATGCCTTCTTTGATTTAAAATCTTCAGATGCCCTGCTCCAAACTTATCAAGCGGTTCAAAGAGATCGACACCTACTTCCAAAATGGTGAATCAGGTGTGCATCTAACCCTACTCCAACGTTTATGATACCTTTTTTCACTGATTTCTTTAGATTCATTTTTTAATTCTCCATGCCTTTGAATTAAAAACTTACATCTCATAATGTATAGTTTACTTTTATTTTTATATGTGCTTGTAGTAGAATTCAAATTTCAACAATTTTTATCTATTTATGTAATGCAACATAAAAGTATTTTAACAACTATTTTTATTTATGAATGCAAAATATACTTACAATTAGAAGATTGAAGAACATAAAAATATTATCAAATTTAATTGTATAATATTTTATTTATTTGTGATTTAGTTATGTTTTTTAGCAAACATAAATATTTTGTAATTTTTAATATGCTTAATTTTTTCTTTTATAAAAGCTAAGTATTCACATTTAACATTTTTACTAGATTTACTTTTTACTTTTTAGGCTTGATTTTATTTATAATGTATCATACAAGTGTTAAAAATTTTAACTTGTTTCAAGATCCCTAATTCTTTATACAATTTTTCACCTTGTAGAAATTTGAAAAATACCCCTTGTTGTAAGAGTCATGTCAATAGTTTAAATCATTTTTTTTTTCTTTTTTGAATATTTTAAAACTATCTTTTTTCATTTCTTTATATATAAAATTACATAATTGTCTTTTTATTTCTTATAATGAATTCCAATAGTAATTTATAGTTGTAGCATTTTATTTATATGATTCTACAGGTATATTGGCTGAGAACCACCAATTTGTCTTTTGAGATTGTTTCTGATTTCACTCGTAATCATTATATCATTATCCTTAATTTTTTCTTACTGATCATTATGTCTTATCTGATCAGCTGTATGTAAACATGTTTAGATAATCCAAGATTCATAAAACCGGGTCTTGTAATTCAGCACAATGTTGCTTTTGTTTTATATGACGACCCTTTGATTGACGACCTTGTATTATATTCTTGCAGGCATGTAATCTTTGGCAGAAACAACAAATATGTGAGAACCTTGTAACAATGCTGAAACACCAGACACAAAAACTGGCTTTCTACAAATTTCCACAATCCCGACGGGCGGTGTCTACATAGGGGAGAGGACCCACTAGTTGAACACGTTCCAATTGTTGTGATAGTAGTTCTTAACTTAATACCCATAGTTGTTGATTTAATATCCAATATTTTTGACAACATTGTACGAATAGTTGTGACTTTAAAGTTGTTTTTGTTGATGATGACTACCCATAATTGAATGAAATGTACCCTTTGTTCTAAAAAACAGCCAACAGTGTGATGCCACATCAGCTGCACAACTATTGGGGTCCTTAATTCACTATGATTGGTCTCACTTTTTTTTTGCGCTGTTTTGGACACCTTGGCAAAAAGCATGCTGAAGTGGCATCATATTTGATGATGTGGCTCTGAAACCTTAGTTATAAGCAGGAGACTCGCCAAGTAAGCTACTGTAAAAAAATGGGAGTGATTTGAAATTTCCACGCAGGTTTTTGAGAAGCCCGAAGTTAGGGTGCACAACTACCGGGGCCTCTCCCCTAGTAAAAGCCTATTGGCTAACGAGGAAATGGACGGGAAAATGTCAGCGTTAAAATTTCACGGCAACGGTAAAACGACTCCAACCTACCGCAAAAAATTCCACGATAAGACATCACGATTTCCCGGTGGAAGTTATCGCCTAAATATATATTTTGGATATCTAATTTAAATAAATAATATTACCGTTAGTCATCTCTTCGAAATTTGAAAATAAAGATTGAGCTTTGACTCGTTTCACATTTTTTATTGTGCCCCAGCCTCTGTCTGCGTCTATTGCGTTTACTTCTAATGAACGGGGAATCAGAGCTCTAAAGAGGAGGCGTCTAGGAAGGTCGTATGCGCGTGTATCAGGTGACTCAAAGCTCTTTTTATCCCTGTTTGTGCATATTATTGTTTTAATATTTCATTGTTGCCCTAATTAAATGAAAAGAACCTTCTGCATTTTGTATTTTTTGATCCTCCAACGCAAATTTTAGCTTCTTTGTGTTATCTTTACCGCCATAAAAAATGCTGTTCCTCTTTTGTTCCTTGTAAATATGCTTTTGGACTACGATTTTCAACATTTCATTGTTGCCCTAGTAAAGATGAATAGAAGTTTCTGCATTTTTTTTCAACTGTTCGAAATCATTCAGCATTTAACTTCATTATGTTTATTAAACTGTTAGAAAATTTCAGACCTTCTATTCTCTTTTGTATGTGCACTGGTGTGGACAACGATTTTTAAAGGTTCATTGGACAAGTTCGCATATTATTTCATCCAATGTAAACATATCATTAATACGTGTATGCAAGATGTGGAAACAAATACAAAATTCACATTATTCTTTCTAGAAAATGTCAAAATATGTGGTCATATTGACTTTAATGGTTGTAAAAATAGGTGGTCTCACTGGCTATAATGATTCATAAATTTGGCAAGGATGATATCGAACTCTTTTATCTAATGAACTCCTAGGGATCGTACCTTGAAAACTGTTTGTCATAATGTCTCATGGGACATAAGCTATTTTTGTTATGAATATCCATCAAAACATAATAAGAATTGTTTTGTTTGTCACAATAAACACACAGAGAGCCTATCAAACTCTTTTTCACAGGGAACCTATTGAACTCTTTTATCTAATGAATTCCTACGGATCATATATATGGCTTGGAAACTGTTTGTCGTAATGTCTTTGGAGACATAAGCTATGTATTTTATGGATATCCGTAAAAGCATAATAAGAATTATATTGTCTGTCACAATATTGAAAACACACACAGAGAGAGCCTATCATAATCAAACTTTTGTATCTGATGAATTCCTGCAGATCATATATATAGCTTGGAAACTGTTTTGTCATCTCGTGAGACATAAGCTACATTGTATGTTTTGGATATCCATCAAAGCATAATAAGACTTGTTTAGTTTGTCACGATAAACATACACACACATAGAGCTCATAAACTATCTGTCATAATGTCTCAATGAGATGTAGGCGTTTCCATTGAAGAATTAAGAAATATATTTTTGTTCTGATAAAAATGTATGAAAATGTGGATGCATGCTGAAATCACATGAACAATTTGATAAAATGCCTCAAGTAATGGTGGTATAATTGACTGATATGATTGCAACGCATTGCTATATATTACTCTGGATACCTTTTTTTGCTGCTGTTGGCAAGACACCCAACTTTTATTTATCAATCATTTATGTCTTTTTTCTTTTATAACTTTGCAGGCTTGGTCTCTTTTTTCTTCAAAATATTGGTGCTATCGCTTGCATGGTGTCCAAAATTCTGGCACATTACTTTGTTTCACCGAGTGAAAACGTCTTGGCTGTCCTTTTTTTAACTTTTAGTGTTAGTATGTTTTATCTTCTTTTTTATATATTTTTTAATATCTTATAGCAGGTGATGTCTACTGAGGCATCGGGAGATGCTAGCATATGATTTCTCCCTTTCTAACTAGAGTTTTTTTTCTCTAGAAAGGATTTATTCATTGTATGTCTCCAAGCTACATACCCGTTTCCATAGCAGTACCACAATATGTCTTCAAAATGTTTCTTACTTTCTCAAAACTTATATTCTTTTTTTCTGAAGAATTGTGTGATTCTCCAAGTCAAACCATTGCAGCTCTTTAACTGGAGTGTCTTAAAGTCATCACCTTGGAAGATATTTTATGTTTGTATCTCTCTCTTCAAATTCTGTGTTGAGTCACTTGACATAAATGTGACACAACTACACGCTGAAGCCTTGATAATTTCTTTGTAGATAATTTGTTTTGAGATCAGGCCCTGTTAATGATTATAGCATCAGTCAGATAAATTATAAATAATATATTTTATCATATAAATAATTATAATTAATTTATCTATATATATATTAATTATTATTATTAATATTATAAAATACATTACATATATCTAAATAATGATTAACGTTTATTATACTCTAAATGGTATTAAAAGTGCAAGTCGAATGTGTTCAACATAACAAGAGACGATATGAAGAGTCATACTTGTGAATGTACATGACTCCACATTTGCGTGGAGTCATGTCCATTCACAAGCATGACTCCATCGTGGATATACATATAGGAGATTGGGCTGAATGTTGAATATATACCACAATACAATCAGTTTGAATTATATATTAAGTGATCGATTTTCATAATGATAAATATTGCAGCATCTTAATATTATCTCAGTTCAGTATTGATTCATAAGAATAGATATCTGACAATATATATATATATATATATCAGAAGATATCAACATTGAGTTTACATCAGTTTGATATAGATTAATATTTAATTGATATTAATATAAATGTTCAAATATACATCATTATTGTTGTTATTCAATAACATTGAATAGAGTATAATTCAATCTACATTGAATTGATATATATACAGTTGTAAAACAAGAATTAAAATTAAGTAGATAAATCTGATCGAAAATTTAATATGGTATCAGAGCCAGGTTCCTTCTGTTAATGTATTCAGATTTATGTAAGGAAAAATACAATCTATAGATGGCTTTTAAGACCGAAAATAAGAATGACAGAAATTAACAAAGAAAGGAGAAGATAATACCTGTTTTGTAGTAAGTAATTCCTCTTCACCTTGAGCCTAATGTTCTTCCATCTTCAGCTGCATATCTCCTTCTGATGTGTATGAGAAATGAATAATTATTATTCAGTTTATGACTACTGCAATGATCAAATTTGGATCTGTTGGTGGTGCGAATTTCCTTGACATGTTATGTCTTCTATATCTTGGATAACTCGCACTGCAAGTCACATATGTATATGTGCGAAGACATCCTCAATATCAATGGTAAAGGCTGACCAGAATTGGCTAGAAGTATTTCACATAAAATTTAACACAAGTCGTCCCTTGTGGACAATATGAAGTTGTCCCTCTAGGACAATACAAAGATGTTTATTATCTTCCATTCAGAGTTTAATACAATAATTAATGAGATGTATGTTGAGATAAATAATAAATAATAGGTCAGCATACACGTCATTGATTTGATCTTTCCTCAAAAAGGCCACGAATATCAACACTCCCTCTTGGTCTTGAGGGAAGATCAAAATAAATCTCATAATTGACATAATGTAGTTAGATGATGTAATCAATCATATCATGTCCCAAGAATATCTCATGATGTAATGTATAATCACAGAGTCTCAACACTCTAATACTTAAATGCCCAAGAGCCTCAAGGCTCAAATATGTAGGAGCCTCAACACTCAAATATGCAGAAGCCTTAGCGCTCAAATATGCAAGAGCCCCAACGCTCCAATATGCAAGAGCCCCAACGCTAATATGCAAGAGCCTCAATGCTCAAATATGTAGGAGCCTCAATGCTCAAACATGCAATGCCTACAAAAGAAAATGTATGAATATGTTAGTATAACAAAATACTCATATTTTCACCATGCCAAGTTTATTTCTAAAATGCTCAATTTTGTTCTTAGCAAGGGGTTTGGTTAGAATATCTGCAGTTTGTTCCTCAATACAGACATATTTTAATTTAATAGCTTTCCTTTCTACCATGTCTCTAATATAGTGATATGGAATTCAATGTGTTTGGATCTGTTGTGGAACACGGGGTTAATAGCAAGTTTAATATAACTTTTTATCACAGTGAGTAACTGTAGGTTCCATGGGTTGACCAAATAATCCTACAAGGAGTTTTCTTAACCAAATTGCTTCGTGGGCTCCTAAGGAGGCAGAAAATACTCAACTTTAGTAGAGCTTTGGGCAACATAATTCTGTTTCTTTGTAAACCAAGAGATCATAGCTGACCCTAAGCTAAACGAACATCCTGAAGTACTCTTACGATCTGATGAGCATCCGGCCCAATCTGAATCTAAGAAGCCGTGAAGTTCTAATTTCTCATCTTTATATAATAAGCCATACTCTATGGTTCCTCAAAGATATCTTAAAATGTGTTGGACGACACTCATATGAAGTTGTTTTGGTTCTACCATAAATTGACTGAGAGAATTTACAACATAACATAAGTTAGGTCTAGATTTAATTAAGTACATTAAGGATCCTATAATTTGTCTATAAAGAGTAGGATCTGCCAATTCTGAACTAGACATAGCTTCTCTCAACTTGAGAAGATTTGTTTCCATGGGAGTTGACATAGGTTTGCAGTCCATCATGCCAATTGTTTTTAATATATCAATTGTGTATTTACCTTGATTTAAGATGATTCCATTAGATTGTTGCCACACTTCTAAACCAAGGAAGTAGTGAAGGAGTCCTAGGTCCTTCATTTCAAATTCCTTTGCAAGATCTAGTTTGCACTTTTCTATGAGGTATTCTTCACCTGTAATTAGAAGATCATCCATCCACATATTATACTAAAATTAACATATCACCATTTGTAATCTTAAGGGATAAATTAGGGTTTGCATCGTTCTTAGAGAATCCTAATCCAAGAAGATAACGATCTATCCTTTCATACCAAGCTTGAGGAGCTTGTTTGAGCCCATATAGTGCTTTCTTGAGTTTACATACGTGAGATTGTTGATCATGAACAATGAATCCCTCAGGTTCTAAATAAACTTCTTTTGCTATTTCTCCATTTAGAAAAGCAGTTTTCACATCCATTTGATGAATCTTCCATTATTTGGATGCTGCAATGGAAATTATAGTTCTAACAGATGTATAACGTGCAACAGGTGCAAAGGTTTCTTCATAGTCAATTCATTCCTTTTGGGCAAAACCTCTAGCTACAAATCTTGCTTTATGTTTTTCTATACTTCCATCTGTAGCATGTTTTATTTTGAATATCCATTTAGAAGATACTACAGATTTGTCTTTAGGTCTAGTGACGATGTCCGAAACATCATTCTTAATAATGGATCTATATTCTTCTATCATAGCATCTTTCCATGCCTGGTGGGGGAGAGCCTCTTCAGAAGAGGAAGGTTCTGAATCTATAATCTCACTCATAAATGCAGTATAGTTAGTATATCTCTTTGGTCTTTTGCTTTCCCTAAATGTTCCTGGAGGAGCTGCATAGTTGTTTGCATCTTCCAACATCTTTGTGGCCCAAAGTGGCCTCTTCTTGTTGATAGTGGAAGAGCTAGGAATGCATGGAATATTTATAGGTTTAGGAGCATCTTTAGTGATCTCATTTCTCTCCCTCTGAATCTCGTAAGGTTGAAGTTTATCAATGGATTGAGATAAATTATTAGACTCATATGAATTATCCTTAGATTTTGAGAAGGCAAGGTCTTCTTCAAATAGTACATCTCTTCTCAATTTGATTTGATTTTGACCCAAAACGTAGATTCTATATGCTTTGGCTGAATCAATGTATCCTACAAGTATACCTTTCTTTCCTGATGATTCTAATTTAGATCTCTTCTCTTTAGGAATATGGAAGTATACAAGACATCCAAAGATTCTTATTTGACTGATGTCAAGTTTGTTCCCAGTAAATGCTTCTTCAAGAGTCTTATTTTCTAAGGATGATTGAGGACATCTGTTTTGAATATAGACTGCAGTGTTAGATGCCTCAACCCAAAGTGGAGTGAGAAGATCTTGGTTGTGAAGCATAGCTCTTGTAACTTCGACAATGGTTCTATTTTTCCTTTCTGCAACACCATTTTGTTGGGGATTATAAGGAATTGTAAACTCCCTCTTAATTCCCGCTTCTTTATAGTAGGTGTTGAAGACCTCAGAAGTGTACTCACCTCCATTGTCTAATCTAAGAACTTTTATCCTTTTGTTGGTGAGATTTTCTATTAGAGATTTAAACTCTTTATATTTCTTGAGAACTTCAATTGATTCTTTGCTTTTGAGAAAGTATATCCATGTTTTCCTAGAGAAATCGTCCACAAATATAATATAATATAGACATCCTCCTATGGATGGTACAGACATGGGCCCACAAAGGTCAGTGTGAATGATTTCTAGAATTTCTTTAGTTTTACTTTCACTGTTGTTAAAGGTAGTCTTAATAATTCTTTCCTAGAGCGCAACCTTTACAGACACCTTCATATTTTAAGGGTAGGTTAGGAAGACCTACAATAGATTGAATATAGATGATAATGTCTGAAAATTTAGGTGACCTAATCTCCTATGCCATAGTTCACAAGGATCAGTGGATGCAACTGAGAGAGCTTGAAAAGAGGTTGTATCAAGCCTGTATAAGCATTCATGACGAATTCCTATAGTATAGGCTTGTTTTAGATTTGAGTTTTTAGGCCATGCCAATACTTTCCTTTCCATAAAGGTGATTCTATAGCCTTTATCCTCAAGGGCTGATATGGAGACAAGATTTCGTTTTATGCCTGGGACATATAAGACTTCGGATAGTTGAAGGGTTATCCCGGATTTCAATTGGATAAGACAATTCCCAATTCCCATGATAGGATAAGAATCTAAATTCTCTTTGAATCTAGATATCATCTCCTATGGTGACTTCTTCTCTACAGGTTTCTATAAATGAATCTAAATTCTCTTTGAATCCAGTTATATGCCTAGAAGCCCCGCTATCAATAACCCAAGAATATAGATTAGATGTTTGAGTTCATAGGGCAGAATAGAGGGCTAGATTATTCATAATTTCTAAGCCTTAAAAGTTTGAGATTGTTTTCCTAAAATCTGAGATGGATCTTTTCTAACTTGGCTCTGACACCATGTTAATATATTCAGATTTATGTAAGGAAAAATACAATCTATAGATAGCTTTTAAGACTGAAAATAAGAATGACAGAAATTAACAAAGAAAGGAGAAGATAATACCCATTTTGTGGCAAGTAATTCCTCTTCACTTTGAGCCTAATGTTCTTCCATCTTCAGCTGCATATTTCCTTCTGATGTGTATGAGAAATGAATAATTATTATTCAGTTTATGATTCCTGCAATGATCAAATTCGGATCTGCTGGTGGTGCGAATTTTCTTGACATGTTATGTCTTCTATATCTTGGATAATTCGCACCACAAGTCACACACATATATGTGTGAAGACATCCTCAATATCAATGGTAAAGGCCGACCAAAATTGGCTAGAAGTATTTCGCATAAAATTTAACACAAGTCGTCCCTTGTGGACAATATGAAGTCGTCCCTCTAGGACAATACAAAGATGTTTATTATCTTTCATTCAGAGTTTAATACAATAATTAATGAGATCTATGTTGAGATAAATAATAAGTAATAGGTATATTATTTATTATTCATCTTAGCATACACGTCATTGATTTGATCTTTCCCCGAAAAGGCCACAAATATCAACACCTTCATTAGAAGTCTAACCGCTTGAAGGAAGATCCGATTAAAGATCAGATCATAATTCTTTATAAATTTATATTCTTTTGGAAAACTTGTATTAACAAAATGGTGAACGGAATCAGACTTGAAGACAAACTTGAAGGTGCTTCAAATTTTGAATCTTGGAAACTACGAATGATGCTTATACTAAGAAAGAATGAATTAAAGACTATTGTTGAAAATCCTCCTAAATCTATTGAGAATGATGAGAAGAGCAAATGGGAAAAGGACAATACCAAAGCAATGGAACTATAAGTAGATGGAGTGAAAGATCATCTACTACCTACTATAACAAAATTAGACTCTCCATATGAAATGTTCAAAGCCCTAGAAAACATGTATGAGATCAATAACGCTAGCATAATTCTTACTCTTAAAAATCATCTCTCTAATATTAAAATGAGAAAGGGAGAGACTATCACTAACACTAGTAGGATTCTTACTCTTAAAAATCATCTCTCTAATATTAAAATGAGAAAGGGAGAGACTATCACCTCATATTTAATGAGGATAGCAGAATTAAGAAACCAATTGTTGACAATTGGTCACATCTATGACAGTAAAGAGTTAACTATGGTGACTTTAAATGGACTCCCTAAGTCTTGGGAAAACTTTAGACAAGGAATAAGTGCTCACTCCAAACTTCCCAAATTTGATCGACTAAAAGCTGACTGCATTCAAGAAGAGTGTAATCTAATATCTAGAGGAATCAGTGAAGAACCCTCAAATGAAGATATTCATGTTTTCACAATTCAAGTTGATAAAAGGTAGAAACCAAAATTCAAAGGGAAAAGGAAATATATAGACTACTTTAAAATGCAATGCTTCAGATGTGATAAATATGGTCACTCAGCAGCAAAATGCCCTGATAGACTCAAACATCAAGCGTCTTTTGCTAAAGTCTGCACATCTAATGCAGACTCAAATAAATTCGTATTCTAAATCCATAATACTTGAATTAGATTAAAGAGGGAGTTCTATCATTTTCACCAATATGGAACACTTTAAAGTAAAATTGGCATGGCTACAAATTCTGAGATGGAGTCTCAGAATACCAAATTACTTTATTGTATTTATCTAAATTAAATCATTTTTATGAGCTATTTGCCTTGATCTTTTCTGAGGATGCTTTTGCAGGAAAAGGAGAATTGACGACAGATTCAGAAGAAGCCTGATGCTTCATCAGAAGTATCATTGATGAGGAGATCAAATGATTGATATTCAGAGGGAGTTCAAAAGTCCATTTGTTACTCTATGATTTTAATGGGCCTACCTCTTGTGTACATCATAAGGAAGTGACAACTTCCAAATGATTATCACTTGTATTTGCAGAAGTTATTGGAAGGTGACGATCTTCCTGTTGACTTGGTGGTCAGCACCTCCTTTGGGGTTACCATGGATCTGGGTAAATCTGGTGTTTGTGACGTTCGTTGATAGTTCGAGCTTTTGGCGCAACGGCAAACATTCCAACAATTGGTATCAGAGCCTTGGGTCATGGGTTCGAATCCCAAGAGGTCTCCTTTATTCCATTGGTGCGGAACCCTCGGTCGATGCTGAGGGGGAGAGAGTCTCCTTCATTCCGTTGGTGCGGAACCCTCAGTCGGTGCTGAGGGGGAGATTGTTGACTTGGTGGTCAGCACCTCCTTTGGGGTTACCATGGATCTGGGTAAATCTGGTGTTTGTGACGTTCGTTGATAGTTCGAGCTTTTGGCGCAACGGCAAACATTCCAACACTTCCAATAACTTAAATCATGATATACATTATTTATAATGTTGAAACAGATCCTGATGGATTAAATCAACAACTAAGTTTTAGATGTCATTAAATTGACGGTCTATGAGTTGTTTGTATAGATATAAGATAGGTATTTGGTGAATATCATGTGTTGATATTCTGCAGGCCAGTACCTTATTGAGTACTTGGTGAATTTCATATGTTGATGTTCTGATAGGCCAATACTCAGAGTATTTGGTGAATGCCATCTATTGACATTTTGATAGTCCAATACTCAAGATATCAAATATGATATCAAATGATGGAAATCTTCTGATCTATTGCTATATTACGTTGAGGTAATATTTATTCTGTGATTATCCTCCCTAGCTAAGAGGGAGTGTTAATGAGCATCAGTCGGATAAATTATAAATAATATATTTTATCATATAAATAATTATAAAGATTATTATTTAATATTATATATATATATATATATATATATAAATTATTATTATTAATATGATAAAATACATTACATATATCTAAATAATGATTAATGTTTATTATACTCTAACCGGTATTAAAAGTGCACGTCGAATGTGTTCGACATAACAAGAGACGATATGAAGAGTCTACTTGTGAATGTACATGACTCCACATTTGCATGGAGTCAGGTCCATTCACAAGCATGACTCCATCGTGGATATACATATAGGAGATCGGGCTGAATGTTGAATATATACCACAATACAATCATTGCGCATTATATATTAAGTGATCGGTTTCCATAAGGATAAATATCACAGCATCTTAATATTATCTCAGTTCAGTATTGATTCATAAGAATCGATAACTGACAATATATATATATATATATATATATATTTCAGAAGATATCAATATTGAGTTTACATCAGTTCGATATAGATTAATATTTAATCGATATATATATATATATATATATATATATATATATATATATATATATATATTCAAATATACATCATTATTGTTGTTATTCAATAACATTGAATAGAGTATAATTCAATCTACATTGAATTGATATATATACAGTTGTAAAACAAGAATTAAAATTAAGTAGATAAATCTGATCGAAAATTTAACAGATCCTCTATAAGTCTAGACTTGAATTTATAACGATACAAGAACAACAAAATATTTTAAATCCAAATTTTGTAGTTCCTCACTTTGTAGCATACCTGTAACCTTAAACAATTTTTCTTGATGGTTAAAATGATCTTGTAGTTGTATTATTTTGTTAATACAAACTGTATGTATTCATATTTAGTGGTTTGGAAAATGCAAACTGTTTTCTATTGTATTTTATTTTGTTCTGTCCTTTATTGTGATTTTGAGTGAAAGGAATTGAGGTACTATGAAGGAAAGCATCACATACAGCTAGTGCTTTGAATCTGAAGCAAGGTTTTTCTGAAGCTTCTCTTTAAGCTTATATGCACACTGAAACTGATATTTTATGAAAAATAGAAATACTGCATACAATGAAGTTAGTAAATGGGCAAGCATTTTTATTTTTGATGTAAAGTCTTTTCTCATTTCTATTTTTGACAAATCCTCACTTCTCACTGAATATTATATATATTTACATGATGCACAGTGCTTTAACTATCCTTAAATTTATCTTTAGATTGTATTGTACAAGCATCTAACAATGGACATAGTGTTATTATGGTTAATATGTGTCGACATCATTTATACTAAGGTCCAGGATCTGCTTGTTACTATTAATTTTTTGACTTCTAAGTTTGTATATTACACCAAATTTTGAACTTGAGTAGCAATTGTAAATTGTTGAGAAGACTATTGGGAATATTTTGCAGTTGTTCAATGTATAATTCTCACAAGGCAAGGATATTTCATAATCTGATTTTACTCTTTTTTATACAGCACAGATATGGAAATCAGTATAGATGAAACATATGCATCTCAAAAGTCCAAGCAACAATCATTCTTTGCCTGCTACTTACTTTGTTCCTTGAGTTCTCGTTATAAGGGTTGCACCTATATCGGGTATGATCTCTTTGCATCCTATTTTACTAGAAGTAATAGGCCAAGTTGGCAAGAGGCAAGTTAAAATATAGAGTAGAATACCTTCACAGGAGATTAATTAATTTAAGAAAAAAACTTTGGGAAACTGTATAAAGTTGCAAATGACGCTTCATAACATTTAGATAATGCGAGATCTTGTTACAGGTACTGATCATATGGGTCAAAAGAAGTATACTTTTGCAGAGGGAATTCTTCTTTGCCCTAGATTTCAAGTTTATTTGGTAGTAGTCAACATTTGTTTTAATTAGAAACTCACTTAATTGGAATGTTTTCAAATCAGTCTACAAGAAAAGTGGGTCATAAAATTCATTGAACATTTCATTTGTTGTCCAAGCCCTACTGCATTACTTTGCCTTTAGATACACACAAAAATCAGTTATATGAAAACTATAACGGTTCAAGCATGATGTATTGCTTTAAACATCATGCATTTTACATGTTATCTCCTTCTTTGCCTCTTGTATGCTTGATGCTTATACTATAATTTTAGGCCTCTGAGTTAAATAGCTTTATCCAGAGACCTATTAAAACACTGGTTACTCAAAGTGATGGCCATGGGTCATCTGAACTATCCACTGATCAAATTACATGTATTCAAACTAAGACTTTGATGCATTTTCTCCTTGTGTGGTTGTTTGAAGCTAGAGAACAAGTTGATCTTATGGTTTTGTAAACAGTCTTTCTTGACAGCCAAAATGGTTGCGTAAGGTTGTACTCTGAATGACACATTACCTCTTCTTTGGAATGCTTACAGAGCCTTATCCTGGTTTTTTGAACCTTCGTGTTTCCAATCTTGCCTAGAGTTCTTTTGAGTATTTTCAATATCTTGGATGATACGAATTTAGAAAGTCAATTTTGTGCACTATGACTGTAATGTTCCCTATTGGGACTTTACTCTAATTTTTCCTAGAATTCCTAATTAAGGTATGGAGTATATTGAGGAATGTAAATTGCCAACTTTATATCTTGATTCTCAGTTTAGAGCGTTTAACCAGGTTAGTTATCATTATGAAAGATGAAAAAACATATAACCAGCAATGTTAAAAAGACAATTCTAATGATCATTATAATTTACATGTGGGATTCATTAATACTTTCCCTAACTACCTTTCCTCATTACGAGTCCCTTGGAAACAACATATAAGGCACCTCAAGCTTATTCCTTTCCATCAAGCCCAAGAGCATGGAATGCCACCCACCATTTGGCCTCCTAGCCCCACTCTGGGTTGCTCTACTTGAATGGAACTCTCTCTCTCTCTCTCTCTCTCTCTCTCTATGACTGTAGCAATATGTGATCTGTATAACATTCCTACTCCCTATTAAATGGAAGACAAATTGAAATAATAAATCAGCCAGATCAGAATGCACTATTCATCATACCAAATGACTTGAACAGTTATAAGTCTGCAGTCTAGTTTTATCATTTATGAAACTCAAAGTTTCTCCCTTGATCGAATGCTTATTCTCACTTCTATTTCTCCTCCTTGTCAGGATCAATGTTCCTTATAAAACTGAATGCTTGCTGATTCCCTTCTACTGCTCAATCCAAAATCTTCCACTATTATATCCTTACCTATTGCTGAAAGGTCGTGTCCTTTTTGGGTGGCCATCTTCTTTTGAGCAGTGGTGTCTCTTCATGAATAACTTAATCATTGTATTATTATTTGCTAATCGCTGCTGTATGCTTGCTCACTTAACTCGCACCCTTTCATAAAAAACGGTAGGGTCACTGCTCTTTCAGAAGATGGACATGTCTTTTCAGCCCTGATCACTGCCATTTGTTTATTTGCTAATAGCTGCTTCAAATGCCTTAATTGCTGTCATTTATTAATTACTTTTTAAATAAATGTTGTTTCTCTAATTCTAGGAAACTGCTGTATTATACATAATCTCTGCTTCTAATATAACTCACTGCCTTATTGGAATCGTTTTTCCCTTTGTAGCACACCCTTGTGTGTGTGTGTGTGTCTTTATCCAAGAGTAAGTATTCCATTAAGTTCGTTTCCCTAATAAACTTAGTCTGACTTCCTACTAAATTCCCTTTTACTTTTGCTCGGCCTGAAAGATAAATATTGTTCCTTGGTTGTGGCCATCACTCCCCCTGAACCCCCCCTCCCCCGCTTGCTAATTATTTCGTTTAAACATCGGCTCCCTTTTATTTCCTTTGCTCGAGTTTGGTATTTAAAGGGCTGCAATTTATTTTTGTGGCAGGGGCATTGCAATGACTAGCATTTACTACTTTGGTATCTACCACCCCCCCATCCTTTTGCCTATGATTGCATTTAAACATGGGTCGGCCTGCCTATTATTTCCTTTGCTTGAGTTTGGTATTTAAAGGGCTGCAATTTATTGTGTGAGCATATTTTTATGGTAGGGGCATGACAATGATGGCATTTACTACTTTGGTATCTACCATAATATTTATCTCTTGTATTCTCTATCTACATACCAATAGAAGAGCATAATAGAAGTTATGTTTCTCATGCATCTGCATGCTTATTGTCTCTTCTTTTGCCCATTGTTCTCTCGTTATAGTTATCACTCATGTCAAGGGAGGACCTTGAAAGTGCTAGAATTTTCCACCGTTATTACTTGCCAAGTCGATCCAACACATTCATTATGGGTGAAACAACTGATTTCTTGATAAAACAGGAAAATACCAAACTATTTATTTATGGCTGAATAAATCACAAATATAGTTGGTATTTGTTGATGAGAGTTTTATGCCACTATAGTATGCCAAATTGAATACTTAGTATTCAAAATGAATCACCAAATCTCCAACTCTCTTTTTAATAAGGATGTTCATATGCTAAACAATGTATATGGATTGTGCGATCAAATGAGACAATCCCAAGATGTAATGACCTATGCCAATCTCTGCTGGAAATTTTCCTGACTAGTGTGATGTATAGGAGTCTAGTTTATAGCTTGAGTTTGTTGAAAACACACCAAACAAATCATACTACCACCTGTGCTGTATACTAGAACCGAATGTTTACCACCATTCCATATCAAGATAATGACTGTGACTGAGAACAAAGGTTTTACAGCATATATTTTAGCAGCATTTATTTAACATACATAATCTGATACACAACAGTAGATAACAACAGTGAATTAATATTCCAGATTGAATGATAAGTCTCTAAGGAGCACTATTTCATTATTCTGCAAATCCAATAACCAAAGTGACAAGAGTAACCAACCGATAGTACCAGGCGTGATTGCGGTTGGAGAAGAATCCTCCTTGAGCTGCGGACTGGTTGCCTGTTTATCAAAGCTTGTGTGTAGACACTTGAGCGCTAGTCCCGTCCACGTTAGTCACTCCCAAATGGAGAATACCCTGCCGTTTCACTGCTACCGCTTCAGGTATGTTCTCCCCTCATCACTCGTGCTGGCACAGAATACGCGCGGCCCTGACTGTGACGTGCACCGGGAGTCCAACTCTCACGAGTTTGGGACTCGACCAAGCTGGCACATTAAGTGTAGAATGCTGCCCGGGGATGTGCGTGCCTCCTCTAACACACTGCCGGTACTCCCTTACTGACAAACGTAACTACAACTCCAGTGGCGTGGAGTCTCCACACTGGCAGATTGGTACGGCTGGAGTTTTCCAGTTTTCGAGATTGATATCTGGTGCTGCCATTCACACTTCGTATGGTGTCCGCCTGTATATAGGAGCGTATATATATGTATACTTTTGAAGTATGGTGTAAGTTCAGTCAATCCCCACAATCTTCACACCATTACGCTGCTAGACACATTATCAGATTTTAAAACTGAATACATACATGTATTTGCCCTTGCCGAAAAGATGCTGGATAGATGAAACTTCCTTTTACCACTAAATCCCAATGTGAAACCTGTGTGATTCCACCATTAATGAGGAGTTGGGGCTACATCCAACCTCCAACAATTTCCGAGGGTTTGTGTCCTTGGAAAAGAACTAGTCACGTGAGTAACCAGATTTATATTTCTTGTTTCTTTTAACATTTCATGGTGCTTTTCCCGAGGTGTACTTTTCTCTTTCATAACCTCAAAGTGAGTGCAAGCATACAAAACTAAGCCATGTGGGATAAAAGCTCACTTAGGTCACTTTTATA
This sequence comes from Chamaecyparis obtusa, assembly GCA_027943335.1. Lineage (NCBI taxonomy): Eukaryota > Viridiplantae > Streptophyta > Pinopsida > Cupressales > Cupressaceae > Chamaecyparis > Chamaecyparis obtusa. The sequence continues at coordinate 52,531 of BSBK01007457.1, forward strand.
AGATAAAGTAACTTTAAAATATAAAGTGACTTTATAATAAGGCATAAAGTGACTTTATAACAACACTTTATAAAATAAAGTGATTTGACTATAGAAATAGAGCCCAAATAATAAATATTCTCCCACGCAAACCTGTGACTGGTTGGCATCTTCCGAAATGAAGCCAATAGCCTATCCAGATGGATAGATAGACTAATCAGGCATCTAAATGGCCTACTGCTGGGAAGGGGACATTACACAAGATTCCTTCTTATTATGGACTTTAACTCAGTTGTAATGATATGATATTTGGGTATCACAAACGGACTTACATTGTTCATTCGATGGCTATCAACTACTTCATTCACTTCCAACCAATTAAATTGCAAAGGGATAAATGGTTTTAAAAGCTATTCTACTCATAAAATGCAAGAGATGATGAATGCCTTTGTGACCTCACTGGACTTAGTTTAGCCATCGACATCAACCAAGCTAGTGTGATCTCCTAAGATAGATGTAAGATGTTAAAACTATCACCATTCCATTACCATCATCCATCAATGCATGTCAATGTGCAAACAATAATCAAAGTAAAGCTCATAAATATGCCATTTGACCATGCAAGGCAAACTTACAATCAACAAGCAGCTAGTGACTTGGCCTAAGCGAGTTCACCAAAGATGCATCCAAAATACCTTCCATTCAACTAAACGCTACTTCTAACTGACAAGAAATGAAATCCTAATTTAAGTGAGGAAACGTAGAAATCATGAAATACTCCAAAGCAACACAAGTAATCCACCATGAAGACCAACAATGAAATAGCAATTACTTTGATAGCATATGGCAACAATTTCTCCAAGTCTCTCCCTTTACAAATGAGGAGAGCAAGTCTTATATGTTAGTATATTTCAGATTCTAACAAGGAATATATCAATCTATAGAGGTCTAACAAATACTAAGCACAGGATAATAAAGAGTGATGAATAATACCTGGAAATGATGCCTTTGTTTCTCAATGATTTGCTGAGGATCCCCGATCCACAAAGCAAATCCTTTCATCGCTGATCTTCAACTTCAGATTCCTTTCTTCCATGCTATATAAGACTCTGGATGAATTACTCCAAGTGTACTATTTATCATTTTATGTTCACAAGTTTGCTGACCAAATTGCAACTATTCATATATATTGTGCCAATATGTATATTGCAGATCCAAACTATAAATCTCTGCCAATATATAATTCACAGATCCAATATATAGCTGCTCATATATATATTGCAGATCGCATACAATTTCCAGCTCTTCGATCCAAAGATCTCGCCCTTATTCGGCCTTCTAATAGATTTGCCATAATTCTCAGATCTAGGGCTTCAAGATTGGCCCTGCAAGATCAGCCCTCCATAAGTATATTGCTCTTCAATATACTGCCTTAATTTGCTCCATTATGCCACCGACCTGAACTTCAAGTTGTCTCAGATCTGCCCTTGTTCCAACACAATTTGCTCTAGCATAATGCATTTGCACTAGCACTCCCATGAAGCATTCGCTCTTCTAGGATGTTCGAATTTACTAAACTCGCTGCATTTGAAGACTCAAGGGTGATCGATTCTTGACGGAGAGAAGGCACGTTATGTGTTTGGTGTCTCTCTTCCTCAAGATTTGAACCGCATATATATGAGAATGAAACCATACTCCAAGAGGCCGACTTGCATTAATTCCAAGAGGTCGGCTTGGGCCCTTGTATATTTAATTCATTCTAATATATATAAGTTACATCGATCCATTAAATAAACAATAAATAATAAATATCTCTAATTTTTTTTATTATTATTTATGCATATCGATTTATTATTGTTATCCAAGGTAGAGATATTTGCCGTAAAGGCCAAAATATCAACATTATATAGGGAGCTCTAGTACAATAAATGACCAAGATTAAATCAGAATCAAAGGCCTAGATTAATCCACAAAAGCCCTAAATAGGATTTCTATAACCACTACTAACAATTATTAAATGCCCACCCAATTACAAAAGAGCACCACCTTGTGGGCCAATAGAAAAATTACAATGCTTTTATTGACCAATCAAAAATAGGTTAGGTAGAAGCTTATAGAAGAAGACGCCAATTAGTGGGCCAGTGATAAAATGTCACATGGGCTTACAATAAATCTTGCTTTAGAAGACAATTTTCTTTTACTTTTTCCTTTTGGACAAATTTAGTGAATTTGAACATAATATTGTTGAACTCTTCCACTGGGACACTTGGCATGATTTGACTTGTTGAAGATGAATGAACACCACCTCAGCATGCTTATCTCATAGACTCAATAAATATCTCTTGATGACGAAGAAATATCTCTTGATACTCAACATTATCAAGCCTTCAATTGTGATGGCATATTCTTAAATTGCTTCATCTTCAAAAATTGTTATCTATCTCTTGGAAATCTTCTCATTGCATTTGTTAATGAACTTGCACTTGAAATCTTGATGTCGTGATCTTGGGTTTGTACTTGTAGTAATGTTTCATGTAGTTTGATCTTTCAATTGAACTTGTGTTTCCAAAGGAAATTCAAGTTTGATAATTATCTCCTTCATTTGCATTTTTGATCACTGTCCTTGCACATTTTGTTCTTTGAATTTCTTCTTGTCTTGAACTTCACACATCATCTCAGTCTACTTGCTTGATTGATCCTTGTGTTTGTGCATCGTCACTTTGTCCTGAAACGCGGTTTACATCTCGGCTTGTATTTTGACCTCAAACCTCTCTGTCCTTAGCACCCGCCATGTGTAACCTGGTACTTCATATCACACATTAGATTTTCATATTACGAATTCTTATCTCAAAGTCATGACATGGTTAGTAATAACAAATCAGACTTATTGACTCCATTAGATTGCAAACCTTAACTGCATTTGATCAAAACCAAAAATGCTTAATATACAGCCTATTGGATCCCGTAGTCTAGGATGTATTATTAAATTTTCAATACTAGAAGTCTGGTCATGATCAAATAGTACAAACTACAAACAATTCACAAATTTTCGTCATTGCTTTGGCCTTCATTTCAAATCCTACACACTTGATTTGCCAAATGCAACCTACCGCTGTTTGATCTTAGCTTGATTTTCCATGTTAAGTATGACCTCATCCTTTCATTGTACCCAGGTCCGGAAATATTTCGATCCTTCCAGGAACATTTTCAGATTTCCATAAATTCACATGTACCTGTAATTCACAGCCCCTTCTAAACTCTACTTCTTCTCTTGAAAATCCGAGTCTGCTCAATCAAATAGTCCCAATTTTAATGCACTGCAGGTCGATTGTAAATGCTGATCAATATCTTACACAAGTTTGGACTTATTCAAATGAAACTCGCTGTAGATGAAAACCAATCTGCTCTACCTTCAAGTCGATCAGCACTCAAAGATTTGGTCTACACTTAAGAAACGCGATCTTCTCTAAAGAATGTTTTTGATTTGTGACTTGGAATGAAACACAGCCTCCTTATATAGGCGTTTGGGAGATGGGATGCACCTCTTCAAGCAAGGCTGATTTGCTTAGGTTAAACTAATTAAATTTCAAAATCGCACCTCTTCATCCTTAATTTGGAGGTAGCCCATTATTTAATTAAAACCGCACCATATAAAAATATTGCCTCTCATCATTAAGATGCAAGCCAGTTCTCATTTAAATCACATCTTATTGGCCTTTAGAATTGAACGACATTGACATTACAAATCACATTCCATTGGGATTTAAAATGCTTTTTCATTGGCATTTAATTACAAGTTTCATTTCCATCCATTTTGCCATTTGAAATCAAATTGCCTTGCATTTAATTTTAGCCCCTCTCCATTAAAATTGAACCTCATCATCACAGCCCAACATTTAATAAAACCAATCCATATTTAACTTGTGCCGATTGCAATTAAATTGAACCCCTTTCATTGCCCAATGCAAGACGTTGGCAAAGTTCAAGGTATAAATTGAGCCCCAGTAAGGGCCGGTCTGAGACGTGTGGTGGAGATTAGAGTCAAATAAGGCTCATCTATGCATTGACTTAATCATGGAGTGGAAATCTCCACTAAATAGGGCAAATGCAAAAAATGTTGAGTGCAAATCCACAACAAATAAGGCAATCATTTGATCAAGAAGTGGAAATCACACCCCAATAAGTCAAAACCATTGTGAGCAAGGTGGAAACCACCATCAAGTAAGGCAAAACCACCATGTGTAAAGTGGAAACCACCTTCGAATAAGGGAAGCCATCTAAAATGAAGTGGAAACCAGACTTAAATAAGGCAAACCCCAAAATAGTGTTGAGTGGAGAGGCAAGGCAAATAAGGCGAAAGTCTAAATGCTGGGTGGAAATTACACCCAAATAAGGCAAACCAAAGTAGAAACTCACACCAAATAGGGCAAGCACTCAGCCAAAAGGTGGAAAGCATCATAATATAAGGCAAGATGCTTGCAACAGCAAGTGGGAACTCGCACCAAATAAGGCAAACTTCCAAATGCAAAGTGGAAATTAGACCCGAATAAGGCAGATTTTTAGAGTGTGAAGTGGAAATTACCACCAAATAAGGCAAGGTGTCTATAACATGAGGTGGAAATCTTGACCAAATAAGGCGAAACTTCAGTTCATCCCTGATCTGATTGCATTGTTTTGAATCTGATTTTTTACTTAGAGTTAACATGAATTGTCAGGTCCTCATGTCTGAGATGAACATTCCCACCAAAATTTCATCCTTCCTCAAGACCTTTTATCAAAGTAAGCAAGGATAATTCACAATGACAATTTGGTGGGAAACGAGACACTTGTACCAAGGATGGACCAGTCACCAAGAGGGCTGATAGCTAAACAGCTCAATGGTAAAGCATTTGAACAGCAAATGAGAGGTCCTAGGTTCAACTCCTGTCCAGTCCATGAAAACTTTAACATGGTAATAGAGCTCAAGTCAATAGAGCTGGGCTACGCTAGGATCCTCGAGAAAGTAAAGCGTGGCTCAACAAAGGGTGTTGGAAAATGAGCAACCCCTAAACCTAAGAAATGACCAATAGGTTAGTGGTAGAGCACCTTAGCAACAAATGGGAGGTCATAGGTTCAACTCCTAGGTGATCCCTATAAAGTTTAAATCTCCTATATCAATTGGCGGTGAAATTGAACATAGGAAAAATGAGTCAACCATCAACTAGGTAATTTCAATCACATTGAGTTGTCGAGTACTCATGGGGTTTTTACTTTGTGAGTATTTGTAGTTTTAGCTCACAAGTCTATAGGGATAGTTTTGTAGTGAACTCTTGCCCATTTTTTGGCAAGTACTTGCCAAAATTGGGCGAGTTTGTGGTGAATGCAAGAAATTTTATTGTTATTTTTTTCTAAGCATTTAAATCTATAAAAAAATGATGAATTGTCAAAAATTGCCAAAAGTATTAAATACCAAAAATGTTTTTTTGGTTTGGCCTAATTACCCCGTTGAAACACTTTCAGTGTGGAGGTCGGCTACACCCAACCCCCCTATGACCTCTTGCTTTATACCTTCGATGCGCCTAGTGCATATGTCACTACCTTAAGACTCATCATCAACTATTTAATCAATGCTGGATAAACAAAACTTACTTCACATACCCAATGACTTCAAATTGTCATAGTTTTTACTTTTCTAAATATAAAATTTATGATGATATCCAAAGACAATCATCATAAATTTATAATAGTTATTAGTTAGCAGCTGGCCATTGTATCCACTATCCAGCTTTGCATGATGATGCAATTTTTGTATCCATATGTATTTACGGATCAAATTTAATAGAAAACACTTTCTCATGGCTTTTCAGACTCATTTGATAAATTTTATAGAATTTTGAAAAAAAAATGTCTTTTTAAAAGAGATTTTAGTATTTGTTAAGTTGCCAAGCTTTTGCCAAGTCAAAAATTGTGGGCTTGCCGAGTACTCTCTAAGTCTCAGTCTGCACACTATGATTTTTAATAATTGCATGATATGCTTATAATGCCTCACAATACCCACCAAGCCAAGATATTTTATGCCATGTCATAATGATAGATTTGATGTGCATGCATGATATGTGATTGCCATGTGTGTAGAATTAACTGAATGATAAATCCTAAGATTCCTCCGATGTTCCAACCATAATGGTACAACATCATCTTCCCAGATAACAGAACTAAACCTCCCAAACACTTCCACTCAATCTCTACATTTTGTGTCGTATACGCATTATCTACATAACCTTGAGATCAAATTGTTTTGGCAAGAGTTTAAGGCACTAGATTGAATTTAAAATTGGAATTGCTGAAGTCAAAAGATTATGGCTATTGCTGGAAAGAATTTATTTCAATGAGAGACATAGGTTGATTCTCCCTAGGACATTTATCTTACATTGCAGGAGGAAACTAGTACAAATGCCATTCAAGAAACCTCACTTGCAGTCCACTCTTCTTTAGCAGAAAGAAGTTCCCCTCGGAGAAGAATATGTTAGAATATAAGGCTTACCTTTTGCAATAAAATCATTGTAGTGACTGAGTGGCTTGTAATATTGATAGCTATTATTAGCATTTAGAATCTTGTTACATTTAGTTATTGTTGGTTATGTCTTTCAAATCCTATATAAGGAGATGAACCTCTTTCTAATAGACACTGCAATGTTTTATTATAATATGTGTTATTGCCTGTATACTTTATTTCTGCTTATTGTTCATTGTTTAATAGAATAATCTTCCTCAATCACAACAAAATTCCTTTTTTTATGCAATACGAAATACTAATTGGCATTGACTACTAAACATCAAGATAGCTTAGCTAATTTTGTTGAAAGTTTTTTACCGCCTCAGCTTGTAGGATTTGATGGAAACTATGGTTTAATAATTTTACAATTGTAATGGTCACTTTTAATGGATGGTTATCCCTTTAGGTCGACGTGGATTTGTAGAGGTCTATCTGTGGATTCTCACCTTGATTTGAACTTTTTTGGTAGAGTCTAACCTTGGTTTTAAGGTTAAGGATTTCAAAGAATTAATGAATAATTGTGAATTAATTGCTGGCTTAACACATGTAATTTTGATTTTAAAGGGTAAAAATTGGCTCTAAGATTAGATCTTTTGGAATGCACTCTTGTAGGGTCTTTATAGGTTATTGAGCACTTAGTCATTGAGTTTTGCAAATTATTGCCTTATTTGCTGATATCCTTCCTATCTTATGATCTATATGATTTTGGTGGCTGCCTCTTGTGTGTTGAATTGATAGATTTACTGTCAATCCTCGACGTCGAATAAGACAACATAATGGAGAAATGAAGTCAGGGGCACGACAAACTAAAAAGAAGAGGCCATGGGAAATGATTTTATGTATATATGGTTTTCCTTCACAAGTTTCTGCGCTACAGGTAATCTTTCTGTTGTTTCACTAATAGGGTTAAATTATTTGGTATCTTTCCTCATCCTTTTTGATATAATGATATTATTTCCAGTTTATAAAAAAGGAAATCAACAATATATTTAGTTGGCACATAGAATTTAGTAAAGATAATTTTTCTTATGCTAATATGCTTTCATTCTAAGTTGCTGGTTTTGGTATGGGATCAGATACGAGATTTTGGCATGCCAGTACAGATTTTTTTTTCTTGGGTATGGTACATTTGGGTACATCAAAAATTAAAAAAAACACATCAAATTGAACATACATTTGATGGTTTGATAGTTCATCATTGATTAACGGCAGTGAAAGATAAATGCCAATCAATAGTCCAAAATTTCAATATTATATCACAAATCATATTTATCTAGATGATTAAAATTAAAATTATTACAATTACAAAATTTGAAAATTGAAATAAATACAATCAGAAATTTGTAGAATTTGTCTTCAGTTAGATAGATAGATCTATTGTAAATATGACCTTTGAAAGAGATGCAAACATTCATCAACTAAGCACAAGAGTACATTAATGAGAAGCACATCTAACCATCAAATCAAACATGAAGATTTAAAGCATAGAATGATTAATGCAATGCATACAAAACGAGATCTAGACACCAAATCAGAAGTATGTAAGAAGAGTCAGGTTCACCAAGATGTACAATATGAAAAGGAAAGCAATGCAAAACGGTAGATCACTTCTCCTTTTCAAAGTTGCACATTTGGAAGGAAAATGTCCCAATAGGCTCAAGTGATGACCTAAGCGCTGAATGGGGCAGTGATCCTTAGCTAAATATGTAATTTTGAAATGTGAAATGATAATGAGATAAAAATTGTAGATTAGAGAAGATTTATATGCACTTAGAAACAAAATAGGAAATATGCTGTTTCAGATTTGAATAATAGACAGACGGAGTCCCAAAAATACTTGTAACTTCTGTTCTAAGATCTCGAAGTTGTAACCTGTTTTCCTGTCAAATTTGAGCTGGATCTGGAGGGTATAGGGAAGCTGAGTTGTTTTGTACCTAGGTACAGAGTGACTGAAATGTTCTATACCCTGGTTTTTTGCCGGAAACTTACAGGGATGCTCTGATTATTCCCGATTTGCCCGAAAAAGTTCCAACAACTTTGTCACCTATACCTACACATAGAAAGATGGGGAAAGTTTTTGGGCAAAAGGGATTTGCCTTGGTCAAACTCCCATTTAGGAATCAATCTTGAAAATGAAAGGAAATTGCATAAAGGAAAATATGTAAAAAGGTAAATGTTTGATTCACCTTGCATAAACCCTCACGGATGAATGTAGGAATCACTCATATCCATGAAGATGCTTGAATGTGCTTGAAATCAAGGAGTTGACCTTGAAATGTAGAAAATATGAATGAAGGATGCCCTCACAAATGCATATATTTATGAACGCCACTCCTAGATCTTCAATGTAGATATGCTTGATAATCACTTGCAATGAAGGAGAGATGAATGCGGATGGAAGGAAGGATCTTCTTGCTTGATTGAGAATTCCTCTACTTGGCCATCATGTGAGAAAAACTTGCTTCAATGAAGAAGATTGACTTGAATGAATTGGAGAAACCAGATCTTGGATGCTTGCCTTCAAATCTTGAATCCAATTGCTCAATTGCTCTTGATTGCTTGAGTGCCTTCTTGATCTCTTGAATGTTTGAGGATAGTAATTGATATCAAAATGAGGAGAGATAGGGTGTTTATATACCTCATTAGTCGTTTCGGAATTCAAAAATAAGCCAGGTTGTAATATCCCTTATTGGATTCAACCAAACTTTGCTCTAATTCAAACTGACATTTTGTTAAACAGTTTGCATCAACCAAACTTCGCTCTTATTCAAACTGACATTTTGTTAAACAATTTGCATCAAACTCAGAAAATTGAACTACAGTGTGTAAACAATCAATGCAGTGAATCTTCCAATAATGTCATCCAACATGAATGTGTTTATTCTAAATATTACTTTGCATGATTGAGCCATTACATTCCAGAAAAATAATCACTTAATATTTTGATTTGCAATCTTATAATTTTTGGCAAGGACTGTCTAATTTTGAGGACCTTTCATAGGAATAATAAAGAAACCCACTGATACTTTTATTTACATCTCAAATATATCAGAAAGATGACACTTTATTGCAGAACATAGTTCACAAAAGATTGCCAACACATTTATTGCAGAACAAATTACACTAAGAATTCTCAGAAAGAATTATCAGGTGTACCTGGCATTATTCTGGGAGTGTATGTCTGCCGCTGGTATTTCCGATAATCTGAACAATGAAGTCTCTATCTGCTGTTGTGGTGACAAATCTCCTGTTAATAAACTGTAGTTTTGATGCCATTGTATCTGTCTATAAATTGTAGTTCGAATGCCACCGAATCTATCCAGGTAATGGTCCACGTATTTGCTTTGCTCTTAGGTGTATCGGACATGAAGACGACTCCTTATTTAGACCTCCGTTGGAAATGTATGCCACCACTTCCACTGGGAATCCTGCAGATTGTCTACACATATTTCTTATTTTCCTTTGCTGACTTTCGTACTGGTGCTTCCTTCAGCCAGTGTAATCTTGCCACGTGAGACACCGCCAGTCCCTCTTCTGTAAATTACGCTGGAAAATATTTAGTGATTGTGCCCTGTTTCTTATTCTTCTGCAGTGTTACGTAGAATAAAACGATAGCAACGTACAACCATGCCTGGTCCTCATTTGGCAACTCCAATCTTATTTATTTCATGGCATTCGATCTGTCAAATAAGCAGCGTATACAAACATTTGTTTTATTTCCTTATAATGCCGTCTCATATTAAAACGACAAATCCTATGTATGCTGTGATTGTGCTAATGCTGCAGAACAGATGAATTAAGAAATGACCACACATTCCTTGGTGAAGCATCACCGTCTGCATACTGGGTGTACTCGTCAACTTCTGGTTAATTAAAATATCTTCAACTCACCACCCTTATTTCACTTGCCATCTAGGATAATCATGAGACCAGATCTCTCACTGGCGAAATGATTCCCTGATCCCAATTCTGAGACAATACAATAACATTCATAAAATTTTCCGCTCGCTTCCCACATTCTCAACCATGCTTCGATAATCATTATTTATTATGATTAATTATGTAATATTAGTTTATGAGATATTTAACTAATATTAAATAATTAACATTATTTATTCCATATCTCAATTGAGACTTTGTTTAGGGGACATTACACAGGTCGACCACAGGATCTCTTTGCCACTAATGCCTCGCCCCGACATAGGGCTCCGAGCGAAAAAGATCATGCCTCCATGAGGCCAATCAATGCTTTCCTGTTTATTGTTTCATGTTTTTGTGTTCAATAAGGTCCAAAGGACCATTTCTAGTTGTTTCAAATCAAATTCAATCATTTTATAAGGCTATAAAAGCCATTAAGTCCATACTGACCCTTGAAGTCCTGAGTTGGTCAACTATGGTCAAACTGTGAAAATGCATCCAAAAGATGTGAAAATGATGTAAAAGATGTTTTAAAGTCATTTTAGGCATGTTGATAGTGTGTTGGTCAAGTTTGGAGTCATTTGCAATCAAATTGCAAAAGTTGTCACAATTGGTTTTAATGGTTGAAGGGTAGTTTGGATTGGTTGTAACTGATCCATCAAACCATGAGGGTCTACAAAACATGATTCCATCGAGTAGAAGGAGAGAGATGTATTGGAGGAAAGGGAATCAATAATATTGAAGTTTTTACACATTTTACTGTGATTTCTGGGCGTTGCAGTCTGATCTCTCACAATTTTCTCTATGAAATTTCCTTTATCTCCATTGGAAACCTATTGGATATGGTAATGGAATGAGTTACTTTTGATTTGTAATTGGTTTCATGTAAATCCATGCATTTTTAAGTAAGTTATGAATGTTTTAGTAAAAACTGCCAAAACCCTGATCTAGGGTATACCGTGACCATTGAAAAATCCTGATTTTTTTGTGAAATGCAAGAAGTATACATGTACTTTATGTTTGCAAAGTGGCAGGTTCAGAAGATGTGGACTGAATAGGGTTTGATGATGCCCCAGGACTATTTTTTTATGACTGTTAAAAAAACAGTAACAGTCATATTGCAGTGCATTGGACGGCCATGTACAGCCTGGTAATGGAATGAAACCTATGGAATTTGGTAGCCTCGGGAACTAGCTTTAATTTTCTTCAAGTTTCATTGAATTTTGTGGAGAAATGAATAAGTTAAGCCCATTTTTGTGGTAGCAGCCTGTTCAGAAAATTGGTTTCCAAAATCTGCAGTTAGAAAATGTGTTGATACAACTATGTATGGTCGAGTACGGACCTGACACTCGGTGAGTGGAAAGGTAATGATGTTGTGAACGAACTTTCTTTTACCGTAAGAATTGATTGTGCAATTTGAGGGGTCAACCAAGCCAAATTCTAAAAACTGTTATTTTCTATGAGTTCCTGTCACTGTTGCTACAGGAAGGTGGCAGAAATCTATTATATGATTTGTTTATGTTCTTGGTGACCATGTAGGGTCTTGGCATGTCACATTTATCATTCCAAAAGTGTCTCAGGGTGTTTTCTTGTAGAGTTTGAAGTTCTAAATCAAGTTTTGGTTTGTAGCCCTTTGCTTGCTTGTGTTGAAGAGGGTTTGAGCCTTTTGTTGTGAAATATGCCCGTTTGGCATTGAGTTGTTTACAGGTGTTGAGAGTTGAACCCTTACCTCTGGATCAAATTGGTATCAAAGCCCAAAAGGTCTGGGCAAAGGAGAGTTTGTGGTTTTGTGTTGTGTTTGTGTAGGTTGGTTGCCAAAAGACTAGGTAAAGGAAAAGAGGAGAGAGACCTAGGTGAGGCAAGGGCACAATGATGAAGGAAGAGATGATTTTGTTGGAATGGTACAAGTAGATTAAGGGTTCACAAAAGAAGAAGCAAGAAGAAGAAAAGAAGAAGAGGAAAGAGAAAATAGAGAGAGAAAGAGAAATGGAGTTACAAAGGATAAAGCAAGAATTGAAGGAGTTGAAGGAACTAGTTGCACTAGAGGCACAAAAATGACACTTCCCAATCAAGGAGAAGACCAAGTGGCCCATCAAGAGGATCATCCAAAAGAGGAGAAGGCAAACAAAGATAGCAACACAAGAGGCAAAGGTAAAGTTTGAATCTATTGTTCAAGTTGAGCAAGGTACATTACAAATGCTTGATAATCCTTTTGTGTTTGAAGATGAACAAACTTATTTCCTTATTGATGAATCAATGCAAGGGCATGCTAATGTTTGATTCCTTGATGTGATTGTTGTTGGTGATCAAGAAGTTGGTGGGATTGTTGTTGATGGATCAATAGGAAGGGATGACACTATGAATGTTCCCACTAAGAGTGACATGGAAGGTCAAGTTGATGCATATGATGAGTCTACTGATGAGGGTGTTGCAGTTCTGATTTTTAATAAGTTGTATGCAGGTTTACAAGAGTTTGTGTTAATTTTAGTGATCAGATTATACAGTAAGCAATTAAGTAAATATACAATAAGTAAAGACACAAAATAAGACAGAGATTTATCCTGGGAAAACCTCCCACTTGGAGGAAAAACCCAGCAACAATAGATCATAGATTACTGCCTTGAAAATTAATTACATAACTCTCTGATTTGCTGAAGATTACTGATCAATGAAGCAAATCGCCAACCTCTCAACTCTGATGTAGATCGCTTCTACCCAGGTAAGGATCAAGTGGTGTGTATGCCCAAGTAATATAAATCAGAACACTGACATTGATCAGTTCTTAATCAGATGAATAGACACAGTTCTGATGTGTATTGCCGATATCAAGTACATCCCACAGTGAATGCTCAGACTACACACTAAAGACCTCAAATGCCAATTGCTACATGTGTATGGGTTCAGATCGCACACACAGATTGATTTGCTGAATACAATTCGCTGCTGTATGTGATCAGATCGCTTCACCCACCAATGCTATGAAGTATGCAATCAAATCACTGTGAATATATATTGCTGTTGTATTCGGATATAGTGTTGCTGCTACCTTGATCGCCAATTGAGGAGTAATAATCGCAACCTTGAGTTTGCTGCCAAAAGACCTTATATTCACCGCTAGGAATATATTCAGATTGCATGCCAAGGTGTGATCATAGATCCAGATCACTTGTATGTGTTATATCACTGCCTTGTATATGCCCAGATCTGAATATACCAAGTATATATATCGCAGAGATGGATTGCATGCATAATTTTTATATATTTAATTTACAATGCAATGTCTCATATATATATGAGAGCTTTATCAAGTCGGCCCTTTTTGGCGCTAATAATAAATTTGAATTTTGGGCCCAATTGTATTTATAAATACAATTATAATTTCAAGATTATATTGAATTATAACTTGTATTTATAAATACAAGATATAATATTTATTTTATTTCTCAAGGCAATAATCTGGGCCCAACCCGATTACAATTTAATTCTCTAACCATAAATAAATTATTTAATTCTCCAATCAAATAATTTAATCTCACAAAATATTACTTGATTCTCCAATATATTATTTAATTATCCTAATTAAATAATTAATTCATTATTTTAATTCTCCTAATTAAAATAATATGAAGCTAGAATCCGATCTAGCTACCAAACATTAACAGTTTGATGTAGGTGAATATGCTGTTGCAATGAATAATGAAGACATCCATGAAGACATTGCGATATATGTTGGAAACTTGGAGTTTTGGAACCTAGAAGCTGAGAGCTTACTGGATAAAAGAAGGCACAAAAAGAAGCAAAGGAAGAAGGGACCAAATATATTTGCAGAAACAAAGGACCATGTGCAAAAGAACTGGAAGACCAGGAAGAAGAATGTCATTCAAAGGGGCTTGAATTCTTTGTCCCCTGGGAGATTGGTGCAAGAGCACCTGCTTGAAATCATGCCTCCATGAGGCCAATCAGTGTTTTCCTGTTTTTTGTTTCATGTTTTTGTGTTCAATAAGGTCCAAAGGACCATTTCTAGTTGTTTCAAATCAAATTCAATCATTGTAAGGCTATAAAAGGCATTAAGTCCATAGTGACCCTTGAAGTCCTAAGTTGGTCAACTATGGTCAAACCGTGAAAATGCATTCAAAAGGTGTGAAAATGATGTAAAAGATGTTTTTAGGTCATTTTAGACATATTGATAGTGTGTTGGTCAAGTTTGGAGTCATTTGCAATCAAATTGCAAAAGTTGTCACAATTGGTGTTAACGGTTGAAGGGTAGTTTTTATCGGTTGTAACTGATCCATCAAGTCATGAGGGTCTACAAAACATGATTCCATCAAGTAGAAGGAGATAGATGTATTGGAGGAAAGGGAATCAATAATATTGAAGTTTTTACGCATTTTACTTTGATTACTGGGTGTTGCAGTCTGATCTCTCACGTTTTTCTCTATGAAAACTTCTTTATCTCCATTGGAAATCTATTGGATATGGTAATGGAACGAGTTACCTTTAATTTGTAATTGGTTTCATGTAAATCCATGCATTTTTAAGCAAGTTATGAATGTTTTAGTAAAAACTGCCAACACCCTAATCTAGGGTATACAGTGGCCATTGAAAAATCCTGATTTTTTTTGTGAAATGCAAGAAGTATACATGTACTTTATGTTTGCAAAGTGGCAGGTTCAGAAGATGTGGATTGATAGGGTTTTGATGTTGCCCTAGGACTGTTTTTTTAATGAATGTTAAAAAAACAGTAACAGTCATATTGCAGCGCATTGGACAGCCATGTACAGCCTGGTAATGAAATGAAACCTATGGAATTTGGTAGCCACGTGAACTAGCTTTAACTTTCTTCAAGTCTCATTGAATTTTGTGGAGAAATGAAAGTTAAGCCCATTTTTGTGGTAGCAGCCTGTTCAGAAAAATGGTTTCCAGAATCTGCAGTTAGAAAATGTGTTGGTACAACTATGTATGGTCGAGTATGGACCTGACACTTGGTGAGTGGAAAGGTAATGATATTGTGAACAAACTTTCTTTTTACCAGAAAAACTGATTGTGCAATTTGAGGGGTCAACCAAGTCAAATTCAGTTGGGCCTCTTCAGTTTGCCCATTATGTCTGTACCCACAATCATTCCACGAGACTACATCCCAATGATGCATTTTGTCAAATAAATCACTAGCCTTTTGTACATATCCACATTTCGCATACAAGTCGATGATGGCATTCCCCACAAAAATATAAGACTTATATCCACGTCTAATTATTTTTCCACGAATCTCCGTACCCTGTTTTAGAGCTTCCAATTTGGCACATGCTGATATACCATCTGCAAGAGTAAGCTCATTGGCCATGATACCTATGCTTTGCATTTCATTGAACAACACCAAGGCCTCTTCAAAAAGATCAGTTCTAGCATACCCTGCAATCATGATACTCCATGAAGCGGCATTTTGTTTGGGCATTTCCTAAACAGAGTTGCAGCTTGGTCAACATCTCCATTCAGCATACAACGTCTAATTAGAGCATTCCATGACACAACATCTCTTTGAGGCATTTTGTCAAACACATTGTGTGCCTTCCGCATAACCTCACACTTTGAATACATGCCTACAAGGGCACTGGCTACCAAGACATCAGACTGAAACCCACTTCTAATTACATGCCCGTGAATTCTCAAACCCTCTTCAACAGCTGTCAATTTTGAACATATTGAAACAACAGTTGCAAAGCTAAACTGATTGGGTTTAACACCTATTTTCTGCATTTGGTAAAAGAGAGTTAAAGCATGTTGTGCAAGCCTTTCAATAAATACATAATTTTTGCAATCATTGCTTTGCATTTGGTAAAAGAGAGTTAAAGCATGTTGTGCAAGCCTTTCAATAAATACATTATTTTTGCAATCATTGCTTTGAGGAATCCTGTGAAGCAAGCCACAGGCCTTGAATGTCTTCTACATTCTGTGTATGTTGAAACAACATTTCCAACCATTATATCTGGTAAGAACCTTTGTTATTAATGCTTCAATGGATGTCCATAACCTGCTGCGAAGTTTTCCATTTTGGTATAGGCAGAGAGGATTTGGTAAAGGTTGCAACTAACTTTATACTTGACAAGTGCATTTGCATGAAAATTTCAGAAGAATTTTCATCTAAAGTGATTTGTATATAACTTGCAACGATGGCATTCCATGAGATAATATCTCTTTGGCATATTATGTCAAACATTTCACGTGCCCTATTTTTGCTTTCTGCGGTGCATGCATGTTAACTAGGGCATTAGTAACCATCATATATGAATGAACTCTTGTCCATAGTTGGAACACTCGCCGAGTAATCACTGAGTTTTTTTGCTATGTGAGTTTTTCAGCCAAAAACTCGCCTAGAAAACTCGCAAAGTAATCTGCGAGTTTTTCCAAAGAACTCGCCGAGTTTTTAAAAAAAACTCAGCCGTGCGCCAATGACAGGGTTTAAACGTCAAAAAGGACATTTTTGTTGAGGGGCGAGAGGGAGTTCATGGGCGGGATGATTTTTACAAATATAACATTTAAGTATAAGTCTGATTTGTAACTTTAAGTTAGGAGTTTAAGATAGGTTCCAGCTTCATAGGAGTTAACATGCAGATTCTAGATTTTGGGGGTTTTCGAAAAATTCCAAACTTAGCCAAATTTCAGGATTCAGCAAGCCTTCAGTAGGGTTACCTCCCACAATCCATCATGGCTTTCTAAGGTCAAACTGAAGCTGGCAAAAGGATTCTCAAAGGGTTTTAACTCGTTTTATCACAAATCACTTGGTTTCTACCCCATCTCTATGACAGACTTAGCTTAGCTCTTGCCCATATCCCAGATAGACATGACTTCTCAACAGACAGACTTGAAAACAACCACCAACAAAGACTACCTAAGACCTAGTTATGAAGACTTTGGCATTGATCAATGATCAAGCATTAGAGATTCATACTATGAAATGACTTAGTTTTACAATTATGTATATTTCTCTTATTTTTTTGTATATATAATGCATAGGAGGCACACTCACGCAACTCATGCCCATCACAGGGTTCCTCTTCTAGGACTAGACCCTCTCCCTTATATGCTAGTAGAACTAGGAAGAGGAAGATGTGATTGTAATGATATATTTACTTCTATTTTTGTAGAAACTATTTACTATTTTGCTTCTAGCTATCAACATTGCGCATGAGAATGTGATTTTGTACCCACTTTGCATTTATATATATCTAAACTCTGCTTGTTTCCTTTGTGTTCTCATTAATTAACTCATTGGATGCATCTTCTCATTGAATTTTGCAAAACAAATGTATTTTTAATTAAATTTAAGTTGTTTTTTAAGTTCTCGAGTTTTTTCTAAAACTAGCCAAATTTTTCCTGAGTTTTTTTTTTGGGCTTGGCGAGTTTTTGCCGAGTCCGAGTTTTTCATCTATGCTCTTGTCCCGAACATTGCAAAAATCTGTCACTGCTTTGGTGGAGAATGCTTTTCCATCATCTACCGTGCCTGCTATAGGAGATCCAACCATAATATTTGACAAAAATCTTTCAATCACATGCTTTAATGGACGCCCATATTCAGTTTCAAAGTCGCTATTGTCAAAGAATTTGTTCCTGTAACTGTTAATTGCATTTTCTTGGAAGTGTTGAAAGGCGGTTATAAGATCTTGAAATAGGGTTTCCAAAACCTAAGGAATTAAGAAGTTAAGGTTCGAGGTTTGAAAATGCAAAAAGTTAAGGTTTTGACCCAAAAGATGTCAAATTTTGAGTTTTGACCAAAAAGATGCAAGAGTTAGAGTTTGGGGTTGGAAAGGGGAAAAGTTAATGTTTTGGAAAGATTCTCACAAAATTTGGGATTTGGAGTTGAAAACATGTAAAAGTTCATGTTTGGATTAGGAATTGTGAAAAGTTAAGGATTGAGACTCCAAACACAAGGAAGTTAAGGTTAGGGGTTAGGGAAGCAAGAAAGTTAGGATTTTCAAATATGTTTCCACGCACAAGAAGGCAAATACTTAAAATTTTATATTTTTGACCCTCCAAAAATTCAAGCAACAGAGCATTATCTTTTTGAGCCTTTTCTCTTGTCTCACTATCTTCGCATACAATTTGTCCATGAAACTAAGTCCAAGGACATCCTCAGCTCCTTCGATAATGTTATTATGATCCATGCTAAACTTATGGACTATAAACCATTTATCCATTTGATACGAGTATGTATTTTAACAACCGATAAATCTCTCCCAGTATTAATTGACAACTATTTGCAAGTAACCTCAACTCTCAACCTTTTTGTTCTCCCTCCAGATGGTTGCCTCTTCAGTTATCTAGTAGGTTGTCTCGGCTTGACATGTTTTTGGGAGATTTCTAGAAGACCCAGCAACATCTCTTGACACTAAGTTGTCCTCTTAGGGTATACTCTTTACACATCATCAGTTATATCACTAATCATCTAATTTCTCTTTTATTAGTTTGAGTGAGGGTACCTGAGCGCTCTCCTTGATGCTCATTATGAGTGGTAAGGTCTTGTCTACTAACGCTTTTCTTAAATTGGATCTCTTCCTCTTCTTTCCTAGTTTCATTTGACCCCTTGCCTATTGTTCCAAGGCTCAAAGTCTAGTTAGGTTTTATTGGTGCCCAAAAACAATGGATTTGCTTTTGGCCAACTGACAGGTATAATGGTGATGTACCACTTATACCTCTGCAATTTTGGTTGTAATCTAGCCAGAGCTGGTAGGCCTAATTTCACTTTGAACTATCAAATTTTCTATGTCGCGCAACTGCGCACATAAACAAACAAAGTTCCTCCCAAGGTGGTGAATAATCCTTGGAGGAAAGCAACAAATCCTCTGATAATCTCTACTCTATAAATCTTGACTAAAGTGGATTAAACTAAGGACTCAAAAGTAATGTTTTAGAAATAATGATTATATAATCTACAAACCACAAAGTATGAACCAAATGACCATTTCCAAATAATAGTTAGATCAGTGCCTTCTAAATACTTGGGCTATAGAGTCATAAAACTTTCAATCCTACGTACGATCAGAGATAGATTTAAAAACTTGCTTTAATAAGACAAGACCATCACTTCATAGGCTTCCACTTGACTTATAATTCAAATCAATCTATATAGCTAATCTTATCGAATTTAACTCAAATTAAGAGATCGATAAAAACAAGAGAAGATACACAGATCTTTCAATTGATTTTTTAAACTATATATATTAATTTTGAATTACGATACTTAGGGAATTCAACACAATGAAACACTCTATTAAATAGAATATCTGAAGGACTAACTGAAAACATATAACTTATAACCACAAATAAAAAGAATAGCACTTATCTTTATTAATGTTGAAAAAATAGTACATTAGAGTTCATATTGCAGTTGTGATCAAATTCTATCCTATGAAAATATGTAATTGTCTTGTATTTTTACATTTTACATTATGTATATATATATGTGTTTGAGTGGATTTCACACCTCTTTAGGGTGAAAAGACAACCCTTATTACAAATTATTTTGAAAAAATAATAAACTAACTAAAAAAATAACTACCTAACTTTCGGATTTGGGTCTAGTCAAAAAACCGAAACACCTCGTAGAAAGCTAAGATTTTTACTGGAGATAGGAAATTTGATTTTCCGAATTGGGTTGTTTTTAGATTTTGAAAATTCAACTATCTTCAGCCTTTGTTGGCATCATCTTTGCAGCAGGTCAAAATTCCAGCATTTTCTGAAGGCTTTGATCACAGAATTTTGATTGTTCCTATCACAAAGCTTCCTTTCTTAATCCCTCAACTTTTAATTGAAAATTAATATAATTCTTTATCCCATTTCATGTACTCCATCATTAATTATTGGGCATGGAGTTTAAGAGGCCATTTTTAGGGTTTTATCACTATATAGGACTCCAAATTTTGCCCAAAATTTAGAGCTCCAACAAGATTCTTGCATCATAGAAAGGAGTTGATCCAGTTGGCTAAAAGGTTTTCTTGCTTGTTTTGCTAACATACTGTCATGTTTTAGTTCTCTTCATTACTATTTGCAAATATTTAAAAGATCTCTATCTGAGAATCACTATCATCATCAATGATGGGCTCTTCTTGCCCAATGAAATTAGAAGGAATGAGACAATATCTCGAGATGGGGTGCGATGGTCTTCCTGACCTTCTGTCTCAATTATTTCCTCTAATACTTTCTCAATTGTGGTTTCAAGTTTGGAAGTCAGCCTAGTTAAAGAAGATGTTTTCAATAGGAAAAGGGTCACCTACGTCTCTCTTCTTGAAATTAGCGTTTATCATTTACTAAACTCTCATCATCAGATGGAATAATTCAACAAGATTAGTCTTGCATGCTTTTGGTCATCCATAAACAAGTGGCTCTTGTGTCATGGACCTTGACCCATGGAATTCGTTGGTTCCACATCCTGGGAAACATTGACGAGCAAGTTTTGGTTTTCTAGGTGAAAGGGTGGTGAGCTCTTAGGTCCAGTGTTGAACCTAGTAGCTATAATACCATGTGTAACAAGCTAAAATATAACAAATAAAAATCTAATACAATTTACATCATAAACTGATAATTTAAAATTTGTCTTCCTTTCAGTTATAACTCAAATGGAAATGAATTTTCTTTCACATGATCATGAAAACTATTCAATGACAGATTTAACTACTTTCAAATGAACGGAGATGATAAGCTTCTAACAAATCTAACTGCCTTACGTGAACTTGAATATTAACTAATTAGTAGATCAACTGCTTTCACATGAACTTGAATAATAACTCAATAATAGAATCAATTGCTTTAACTTTTCAGGAATACATAAAGAAGAGAGGATAATTACTGTTCTTTCTTCTGTTTTGGCAATCTTGTATGAGTCTTGGAATTAACTTGAGAGAGGGAGCGCATCATCGGGTGCTTTACCTCCCAACCATTGACCAGTGGTCCTCTGCACAACTTCTTATTGGAAGTGGCCCTGCCCTACACAAGATGCATAGGTCTGATTGCCATCGAAGTTTGATGTTTAGAACCTCCATCATTCATAGTCGGTCACACAATCTAGGTACTTGCTTAACTAATATGACCCTTCTGACTAGATGTGTATTTCTGGTTCATGTGAACTGACAGTTGCATGCATCTTGCACTGTGCCACCTTGGCCAAGGTTTATCAATATGTTAGCACTAACTCGTGCTATCAGATTTCATTACCTCTACTCAACTTATGTAACAATTGAGTCCGTTTGACTCTCATGGCCTTAATGACAAACATTAAGCTAACTGCCATTGTCTACTGACATTAATAGTCTTCTGACCTTCAAGGGATGGTGACCCCTAACAAGCAACTGCTGCTAATTAATTAACTATTTTAATGATCAAAATGACCTTCTAGGGAATGAGCTCTCCCCAATAAACAATTTGTTGTTTTAATCAGATTCAAAATTTGCTATGCATGATTTCATTCTTCAGTTCTTATAATTGAATGAGAATAATTTAACCTTTCTTGCATCTGCATAGTTAATGTTAATTTTTCTTTCCCTATTATTCTGTTTTCAGTTTAACACAGGCTCTCGATTTAATTCTTGTATTTTATATCAGATCCAGACAAAGTGCCGATAGAATGCCTGACATAGATTAGAGACAAGTGGCCTTTCCTATCATGCATGCTACTGAATTTCTTTAATTGCAGAACAATTACAAATCATTTTTAGTTTCTTTATTACATATACTTCTTGATTAATTGTTATGAAAAAGTGGTTCACATTGATTCATGGTATAACAACAGAGTTCAACTTTGACGATGCATTTTTCCCTATGGACAGTCATGCTTTTTTTTGCAGATAATGAAGATTGTAGGTTCTGTGCATTGGTCATGTATAGATTCAATCAGAAGGCATTGACCAATAATGATATATGTCACATTTCTCATATGTAGGTTCAATCAAATGACATTGATTATTGATAACATCTTTCTCATTTCTAATATGCAGATTCAATCAAGTAACATTGATTATTGATAACATCTTTTGCATTACTTATATGCGGATTTAATCAAATGACATTTACAATCGATGATAAGTTTCATGCAATGTATGTCAATACATGATCAAACATTCAAATTTCAATCGATAAATATTCATAATAGAATTCAAACTGAGCAAGGATCAGCTTGCCTGATCAATAGATTGTAGATGATTCCTTTGGTTTGATGATGCAACTGAGATGGATTAGCCAACGATCCTTCCACATAATATTGCAGTTGTATGACGTCTTTAAGTTGGAGATATATAAGTTAATTAAAGGAGAGACGTTCCTTGAAGATTGATGCAACCTTTACAGTTACTATTTTTGAATAGTGATTGCGGAGATGAAAAGAGTAATAATCCTTTGAAGAATGGAAATCGTAAAATGCATGAGCTTGAGAGATGAGAAGTTGCGAGAGCTAAATGAGTCGAAGAAAAATTCCTTTTATTTGTAAAGCCCAACTGAGCAACTATGGAAGGAGTAGATGCAAGAGAAAATGAATGTTTTTGCAGAGCACAAAGCAGTACCAGGCTCCAAAAGGCAATCCTCATGTTATAGAGCACGATGCTGTGCTTGTTTCTCCAGGAGTGGATGGTTGTAGAACATGAATCGTTCTTGGTTCAAGGGAATGGGAACATTACGAAAAGGCTAAGGGGGAGAGAAGGAAGAAGTGCATAAAATATTATTATGACATTTATCACTAATATTAATATGAATAGGTATGTTTGATTCAATTCAATGCTATCACATATTTATAGGATTCTCAGATCTTATTTTGTAGGAAACATCATTCCTAAATAGACTGAGTTGTTTTAAGAACTCAACATATGACCAGTAATAAAATGACCTATTAAACAAACTATATGACTAATGATAATATTAAGTTGTTTCTCAACAACTTAATATTATTATGACATTTATCACTCATTTATCACCACCCACATATACTCTTATTTATATTGCCTATGTGAACACTAATCTGCAAAATTTTGATCCCAAGTTTGGCATATATGGAGTAACCTCCATTTCAATTTTGAATGGGTTCATAAAAGTTTGGATTAAGCCATGAAATCAATTCAATTGTTTTTTTTCTTTTGCCAACTATTTTCTATTGTCAATTGAGTCTTTGTTTGATATTGTCTTTTCAAATCATTTCCCAATAAATTTTTGCATTGAATGACAGTTTGGAAAGAAATCCAAAAAAATGCAATTCTTTTAAACACTTGTTTTTTGAGTTCTTTTTTATTCTTTTGCCAACTATTTTGTATTGTCAATTGAGCCTTTGTTTGAAGTTGTTTTTTCAGATCATTTCCCAACAAACTTTTCATTGAATGGCAATTTTCTAAATAGAGCCAAACACTAATTCTTTTTTAGTACTTAGTTTGTTGATTGTCAACTTACCCTTTGCATATCTACATTTCTCGAATTTAGTACATTTCTAGAATTTAGGACCATGTTTGCATCATTAAACCAAACAAATTGAGTGCTGGAATGATATGCTTACGATGCAATTCTTTTTTGGTACTTAGTTTGTTGATTGTCAACTTACCCTTTGCATATCTACATTTCTAGAATTTAGGACCATGTCCGCATCATTAAACCAAACAAATTGAGTGCTGGAATGATATGCTTAAGTGCACCTTTCAATTTCTTCACATTTATGGGCACCAATAGGTGTATTTCACCTCTAGACTTATGAATCTACCATCACCATGTTGCAGAACAACTCTTTGCTCCTATTGCTAAACTTTCTCAACAAAAACTAATTGTAGATAATCACTTTGCTAGTGGAGCTCAAATCAAAATCCATGTATATTGGCCCAAAGTTGGGTATAGAGTTTGGAAGGAATTATTTCAATTTGTAAGATCCAACCATGCATCTTAAGTGATCAAACACATTAAAAAAAGGATTTCAACTCTTAGAAGAGATTCCTAACATTACTTAAGCCTTTGCCCACCATTGTGACCAAGTTTCCAAAGACTACTCTTAACAAGTTTTCGACGTTCAAGAGCCATGCAAGAGCCAATCAAATGCTCTATAACACTGT
Organism: Chamaecyparis obtusa; assembly: GCA_027943335.1. Lineage (NCBI taxonomy): Eukaryota > Viridiplantae > Streptophyta > Pinopsida > Cupressales > Cupressaceae > Chamaecyparis > Chamaecyparis obtusa. Next base: position 77,029 of record BSBK01007457.1, read on the forward strand.
ATTCAGGTTCTTCCCACTCCCATAGAGCATTTTATGCTCAAATTTTAGCTGAAGAAAACCTTAATGAGGTTGTCTTATCCATGGCTAACAATAAAGCGCCAAGGTGTGATAATTTCCCTGTGAAGTTTACAAAGCTTTCTGAGATATGGTTTGTAATGATCTTTGTAGAGTATCTTTGGAACCTTATAATTCAAAATCCATAGGAAATAGTGTTAATAAAGGAATTATCAAGTTCGTACTTAAGACTAGAGATTCAAAGAATATTTGCAATTGAAGGCCTATCACTTTGTCCAATGCTTCTTATAAGATCCTTGCCAAGGCTCTTGCTCTCAAGCTGTGCGATCTTTTCCCTTTGATTGTTTGCCCTAAGCAAACTGGGTTCAATAAATCTAGATATATTCTTCATAGTATTACTGTTGTCAAAGGAATGGAACAGGCCATACGTTCTCAACAACAAGCCATCTTAGTTAGAATTTCCATAACAAAGCAGATGTTCAACAATGACATAAGACAGTAGTAGACATGATAGAAGAGGAGCACAAGAACCATGGCTCAATCAAAAAGGCCAAAGTAAAATTGAAAAACAAATTAAAACAAGCTATTACTTTGGTCAACATAACAAGAGTGACGAGTAGGTAGCATGATATGGTTCAAAGCATAATAATACTTCACCACATTAACAAAGTGTAGATTATAAGTATCTCATCATCAACATGTGCACAACATATCATAGAGTGATAAGTAGGAGATATTTTCCATAGCAAGTCAAATTGTGATATTGCTATCAGGATTCAACTGTGTAGTTTTTTGAGTCAAACTCACGAGTAGTGGTTCACACGAACCCATCTCTCATGAGAATGAATGGAACACTTAGCACTCATTGGATCTAGGTGATGCTCACAGAGGTGAAGCACCGGGACTTCCCGGGAGGTCACCCATCCCAGTACTACTCTAGCTCGAGCGCACTTAACTACGGAGTTTCCTCCATGGTTAAACCCACTCTGCTTGCAACCCCATTTGCAAAACCTTCACCAAGTGTTGTGCCTTATGAACCATTCATTAGAAAGCTCCTTAAGCTTATCAATTGATAAGTAGGAGATATTTTCCACAGCAAGTCAAATTGTGATATTGCTATCAGGATTCAATTGTGTAGTTTTTTGAGTCAAACTCATTGACCCATGTTTCACGAGTAGTGGTTCACACGAACCCATCTCTCATGAGAATGAATGGAACACTTAGCACTCATTGGATCTAGGTGATGCTCACAGAGGTGAAGCACCGGGAATTCCCGGGAGGTCACCCATCCCAGTACTACTTCAGCTCGAGCGTGCTTAACTACGGAGTTTCCTCCATGGTTAAACCCACTCTGCTTGCAACCCCATTTGCAAAACCTTCACCAAGTGTTGTGCCTTATGAACCATTCATTAGAAAGCTCCTTAAGCTCATCAATTGATAAGTAGGAGATATTTTCCACAGCAAGTCAAATTGTGATATTGCTATCAGGATTCAACTATGTAGTTTTTTGAGTCAAACTCATTGACCCATGTTTACGAGTAGTCGTTCACACGAACCCATCTCTCATGAGAATGAATGGAACACTTAGCACTCATTGGATCTAGGTGATGCTCACAGAGGTGAAGCACCAGGACTTCCCAGGAGGTCACCCATCCCAGTACTACTCCAGCTCGAGTGCGCTTAACTACGGAGTTTCCTCCATGGTTAAACCCACTCTGCTTGCAACCCCATTTGCAAAACCTTCACCAAGTGTTGTGCCTTATGAACCATTCATTAGAAAGCTCCTTAAGCTCATCAATTGATAAGTAGGAGATATTTTCCACAAGTCAAATTGTGATATTGCTATCAGGATTCAACTGTGTAGTTTTTTGAGTCAATGACACAGTTATGAATGTTAGGGTCTCCTTTCCCATTGCATTTCTCAAAACATGGTGTCTTAATGTTTTGTGGGATGGGAGTCTTTAAAATGGTGATTGAAAGTGGACTACGGGTACAACATGATGGAAGGGTTGGTTGAGATTGGGTTTGCGTTGGTTCACTGTTGTAATGAAGACACATTTTTCAATAGTTGGTTGATGATGGAGTTGGAAGGTGAATTGGTATGTGAAAGGTTGGAATGTGAAGGTGAAGTGGAATTAATGCTAGGTGGTGGAACATTATGGTAGGAAAGAGGTGGAGGGGATTGGTTAGTGGTGTGGTGAATATTTTGAGAAACAAAAAGGAGTGTAGAGGACGGTGGGACATAGGTATATTAATTAATATTATTCCAACTCATATTCTCAAAACTAATGTGAGTGGCATTGCCATATTCAGTAGTTGTAGACATGATGGAAGAAGTGAATGTAGGAATAGAAGGTATCATCATGGTTTTCAATGCCTACATACCCATTTGGTTTTGAGGAGACGCATATCCATGCAGCTCTATGCAACCAGCTATCGTCATAGTGTTTTCATCCACTATGTGAGTTATGCTACATAGAATATTGACACCATGTGAGTCACCATGTATCAATCTCCTTAGACTCTCAATAAGAGGGACAACCTGTCCAGCCAAGTGTCTTGTACTCATAAATTGTTGGAAGCCTTCCAATTCCTTTTCTAGCTTTAATTGTTAATCAGACACTTGAACTATAGGATATCTACATTGTACGCAAGGTGGGGGTTGGATTAAGGGATAATTGCTCTCTTGAGTTTACTGATGCTTAACACTAGCACTGATCAAAGCATCTGAAGCCATAAGTCGGTAACTTCTTAAAGGGATTTCAGATTCAAAACAGTGGGTTATGAAACTCATGCACAAGTACAAGTCCCAAAAACACACAGGTGTTCCTAGAAAACAATGCAAAGGAGAAAGCTTGGACAGGAGAGGTTTTAGTTCCTAGTTTTTGGTTTTGCCAGACAAGATTTATTGCAACTGTAATATGTGACAACAATTATGTAATTAATTAACCACCAAATGAAGTGCAAGTACGTAAGCAACAAAATTTAGAAATGATTGCATCTAAATCAGAAGTATATGCAAGCATAAGTCAAATCGGGTTCACCAAAATGAATGATGGGGAGATGGATCCATAGGCAAATCGAATGTAATCTAAAGATTTTAAAGGTTCCCTTCTTGCACCTAGTCAGTTTGGTTTCCAATTAGCCTATTCCTAAGTCCTTGTAAGCTATTCAGAGTTGGTTAGGGAACTCAAAGTTTTGTGGAGAGCTCCAGCATGCAGTTTCAGTGTGTTCCAACAACATTTCTATTTTTGCTGTATGCAATTTTTAGTAAATGTTTGGTCTTAGTTTTGGTTTCCTTTTCTCTTCTATGTGAATTGTTATTAATTCGAGTGCCTAGACGAAGTTTTTAAGGTGATGGAAATAATGTTTTATATTTCTCACTTAAGTGCTCAAGAAAGTAACTTTATTTTTATAACTTAAGTTATAAATATTTTGTAGTGTATGTCTCTAAAAGGGGAACACTTAGGCAGGGGGGGAGACGTAAGGTGTTCTTTAAAAGATTTTACGAGGGTTTTTTGAGAGAAATAAATTATTTTAAATTTGAATTGGTCTAATTTTCCCACCAACCCTATAAATTGGAGTTTGGGCTCTCATTCTTGCATTCTGTTTTCTTCTGTAGATTGTTGAAGACAAAAACTCTCTACATTTGATCTGGTTTTGGTGGTGCTATAGTTACCCTAGCTGGTTTTTGCTTTCAATTCGAGTTTTAAGTGTTTTTGCTTGAAATTTGGTGATAAGGGTTTGATGGAGATGAATATTAGTGAAGTGTTTTGATTGGGGTTTCATGTTTTTGGTGTGATATATGCTTTTTCTGAGTGCTGTTTGAGTTTCTCAAGTATTGGAGACAGTTTCCTAGTGCTGGCCATACCATTCCAGCTACACAGATAAGTGCCTTTTGGTTCGTATCTCAAGAAAGAATTATTTCTCACTCGTGGGTATGATTCCTATGGATTTCTTGCACCTGGGAGATGGATTTGCATATGTTATTTGAATTTATTGGTAAGCATTTGATTTTCTGGGGAGTTCGCCCCACCTTGGAAGTAGTGCCCACTTGGAACAGGCATGTTGGAGTTTCTGAAGGGTTTAATCTGCATTTTATCTCCTATTGAGGCTTCTAGGGCTTCTAATTAGGGTTTGAAGAGCTCATATCAGGTTGGAGATCATGAGATGATTATCATCATTATTGTGAATTGCCCCAGTGCACTTCTTACTCTCAGTTTCTTGGAGCAGACTTCTGAGTTGATTTTCTGAGTTCGAAAGGGCCTGATTATGTTGAATGGTGATTGAGATGTGACTGAAAATTCATAGCATATCTATAGTAGCCTTTGGAGGAGTATTTGGTGGTGATTTGGAAGACTTTTCAGACTTGAAGCAGCAAGAAGACACATTATTTTGAAGGTACTCATGTTTAGTTTCTTTGTCAAGTTCATACTTGATTCATGATTGTAATGTCCAAGTTGAATGCAAAAACATCCTGATTTTGTGAACAGCAGTACGCATGGTACATGTATTTCACTTTTAGATGATGTTAATGTTGCTTTTCCATAGGCATGTATTTGCTATATATGAATGAAACAAATCAGATCAGTTTTTGCAAGCATTTACTTGTATTGGCAAGCAATTGTGTGTCAAATTTCTACATCAGAAAAAAATTGTTTTTTAAAAAAAATCAGGGGTATATATTATAATGGTATCAGAGTTAATCATTCCTGCCAGCCTTTATTTAAACAATATCATTGAGTTACATACCTTATATGAGTGAAAGAGAACAGAGGTATCTTGACAGGGAACAAAGGAGAACTTAGTAGTAAGCCCCACAATTTCCAGAATGAGAGACTAAATTGGGTATCCTGGGAATTCATATCGGTTTTTTTAAGCATTTATTTATGTTGGGAAGCATTTGTGTGTCAAATATCTACATCAGAAAAAAAATTAATTAAAAAAATTAGGGGTATATATTACAATGGTATCAGAGTTAATCATTTCTGACAACTTGTGTTTAAATAATATCAGAGTTGCATACCTTCTATGAGTGAAGGAGAGCAGAGGTATTTTAACAGCGAACATAGAATTCAGTAGTAACCCCCATAATTTTCAGAATGAGAGAATATTTTGGGTATCCTTGGAATATATTGGGATTCTCCCATAGACAGTGAAAGTACTACATGATTATGACAGAAAGGGATAAAGCAAGAGACAGTTCTATTAGCTCAAAACAAGGATGGAAATAAAGTTTAATGCTATGATGGACATGATACCACAACTAATGGGCTAAATTGATCAAAGTATGCCACAGGGGGTACATAATAATTCACAGGGCAATCAAACATATAGTGGGGAAACTAGTTCTAACAATCAGCAGAGTAACAATGAGAGAGACTATAGCAGCAGGGCCATGTTTGGTTCCTAGGCCTTTTCAACCCACTTTCATACATAGGGATGAAGTTCAGGTTGATCATGAGGCTCCACCACCATTGGTGGATCAATTGAGGAATACTTTTGCAGAGTACGACACCCTTTCTGAAGTGATCTGACAAAATTTGACATTTGATGAGTTCTTGGATCGGAAGAATAAGAGGGGAGGAGGAAGAGCTGACCATAGAGGACCAGCAGTTCAAAGAGACCTACAACAAGCCTTGAGCAAGGTTACACTTGTTTTCTTTGATGGTAGTGACAAATGCACAACTAGAGCACGGGTTCAGAAGCTGGACAATTACTTGGCTCTTAGGCCAATGGTTGAGCATGAGGCAATTAAGTTTGCCGCTCTACACATGTATGGTATTTCACACTGTGCTGGTGCCATGACCTTATCACTTTCAGTTACAGGTCGTTCACGACATATGATGAGTTCATTAATAGGCTCATTGAGAGGTTCAATATGGATCCCATGTTGCATTTTAGGGAGTTGTCACAATTGAAACAGTATGGTTCATTGGAGGCTTACATATCAGAATTTCAAAGGCTATTAGTGATGGTTTCATGGATTACAGAGAGGAGACTGGTAGTCATTTACAGTGAAGGACTTATGGATCCTATTTGGGAATGAGTTAAGGCCTTTGATCCTCCATTCTTGCAAGAAGCTATAGAAAGGACATGGTATGGAGTGAGCTGCCCCTGAATCAAATTTTCAGTCCACGACCCTTCCTAGCAAGAAAGATAAACAACATTTTTCAATGGACTTCAATCAGCCAACAAAGACAACTTCCAATCTAGATAGTGATGCACTAATTGACCCGAGGAAGAAAAATTTATGCTTCACATCAAAGAACCTTGGGCCTCACGTCATAAATGTGCAGTAAAAGGGAAAGAAAACCAAATAGATTATTATTCAGCTGATGAATCAGCAGCAAAAAATTACATCAGCAAAAGCATGATTCAGAACTTTAGAAGCAGTGTAGCATTATTCATGCTTTAGCTGGCTGGTGATGGCTAGTATAGAATTCAAATATAAAAATTTGTGGTTAAGATCTGCGGGCGTGGAAGTGACATGGTTGATTTTGCACCTGCAGATATTAACCAAGATGATGAATGGTAGATGGAAGGCTAGGATATGATTATTTGCCAACTTTCGCACAAACTTACACCAACTTGCATACTCATCCATTGATAAGGATAAGGTAGTTGCCATGGGTTTAGAAACATAAGGGAGAATTACAAACCATTTGACTATTTTATAGTAGATTAATAAGCTACTAACCACACAAAATAAGCAAGCTAATAAAAATTGTACTTGAACAGGACAGTTTATGACATAGACTTGTTCTAGGAAGACTGCATTTTATTACTAGATTCAGGAGAATCCATTTTTTAGATAGGACATCTCTTGATCAGACCTGTTCTTGAATAACTTTAGAAAAGCCCACTTTTCCCACTCCGCCTTCTTAATTAAAAGTTTAATTGGATACTTCCAATTATGTGTGTGGTTTTTCTTTGAGCTTCTCAATGTCATGCTAGTATGGGTTAATTCTATCACTATGGATCATTGTTTTCCCAGACAGTAATGTTCTCAGCATTGTAATTTTGGACAAATGTGGACTTTCTCTGTCTGTCCTATATATTTCTAATCTTTATTCTGAAAGAAGATAAATATAAAACTGAAAATCTTCCCTAGTTGCATTGTTTCTCAGGAAGATTGTACACGAGTTGCATGTGAATTAAATTCATCCATTTCTTACAATTATACTTGAATTCCATGTTTGTGAGTATGTTTGGACATGATAAGTTTTTGCAAATAAAATGTATTACTTTATATGTTTTAACTTTTTAGTATTTCACCACTCGTCTTTTGATTAGTGTCTTTTGATTTCCATTGCAATTTCTTCATTAATCGTTATTATGTGCAGTTTGAGTGGGCTTGGCAGCATCCTAAAGAATCTCTGGCTGTAAGGGAAGCGGCCAAAGGGATGAAGTTGGATGGCACTGCGGGTAAAATAAGGCTTGCTTACACTATGCTCACACTTTCTGAATGGAGAAGGTTAGATTGCATCTAGCATAGCCTCTGGATAACAACTTAAAAACTGCAAGAGTTTCCAACAACAAAAGTAGTGTAGGAATAAAATTTATGGCAATGGTTACACAAACATATTGATTTAGTTGGAGGACTTTATATAAATTATGTCGTGCCTACAGAGGAACTAACATTCTATCTTTTCTAATCGTTGTATCTTGTATTTTGTAGCTTAAATCTTACTGTCAATTTCTTGTCAACAAAGTACGTGAGCAATACCAAGGGTTGCCCAATTCTACCTTCTCATATGAAAGTTCAGATCTGTCCTGTGGATGAACTTCCCTGTTATACAGATGATTGGGTGTCAGATTGTGAGGATGATCTAGAAGAAGAGTGTTATTTTGGAAAAAGCGATGCCAGTAATCCTGAAGAGGAAATGGAGTTTGAGAAGGGACCAGCATTAATGAAACAACATACTGAAATTAAAAAGCAGAAAAAGCAAGAATGTGATCAGAATCCTGCTAAGAAATGCAGGAGAAGAGGTCGCTCGTTAAAACAATTTAAATGTAGTTCAGATAAATTAAGTCCTAAAGTTGTAGTTCCTTCCCCAAGTAAATTATCTTTATTTTCAGTACAGGCAGGTGCAGAAAGTGAGGGATCGGATAGGTTAAACAGTTATTTTCCCAACAGTGATTGCCAAATTCAAATATCAGACAGTGAGAACAGTGAGGATGGTAATGGTCCATCACATTCATCTGTAATGCCAAATACATCTTTTCCAGTCAATCTTAGTCAGGAAGAATCAACTACTGTAAAAAATAATTGGTCCATCAACTTCAGAGCTGATTGTTCTCCATCCAATGTTAGCGAGTCTGACAAGCTAAAAGATATTTTAGATGAGTTCAGCATAAAACGTAAAGTGACTGCTGCCTCAGATTCAGTGGAGTATAATTTGTCCGATGAATTGAAAATTGGTTACAGTGTTACCAAAGATAGTGAAGTTGACAAGATAGTAAATAATATGGATGAATTTAGCATAAAAAGCAAAACTGCAAGCTCAAATATGATAGAGTTTCCATCTCTCCAGGAATACAGTCCTGTGTGTTATATCTCGCCTCTGAAAATGTCTGAGGAAGCATTGTTGTCATTCACATCACCCTCCAAGTCCCCTCCCACCAAGAAACTAATTAGGGTAAGCTGTACGTTTTTATCTCCAGTAGCTTCTCAAAGACAAGTTATTACAGTATTATCTACACCTCGGTCTGTTTCAAATAATTTCATTGATTTGACAGACTCACCCGCAACATAAGTATGGTTCTTATAGTGTGTTGGGAGCTTTAAATAAGAAAATAAAAATAAAAATGATATCATCGCTGCAGAATTTATCATTGAATCAAGTGGATGCCCAACAATGATATCAATACATGAGATGTATGATACATTATGTATGATATTGGAAACCTGAATAAAAGATGACAAAATGATCAGTTGGATCAAACATCTTCCTTTCAGACTTTTCCAAGAATTATTGTTCGAATGATTTATCTGTAATATGTAAACAGTAATATAGATACATTTGTACATGGCAGCTACTGCAAAGTCTGAATTATGAGATAATTAATAAAATTCCTTAGATTTACAATATGTGATTTTGCTATGAACTTATGTAATTGATAATATGAATAGAATAAATGACAGTAATCAATGCCACTTTCTATCTCCGATTTGTGCAATTAAGAGTATGGTTGAGCGAATTGATGTAATTGCACTAAGTGCAATGATCACTTGGGATCTCTGCTATGTCAAACATAGAAATGTAAATATGTAATGAGATATAATATGATAATTCTTATAGCAATATGGTCTTGCTGTCCTTTATATAAACACTTAAACCATGCAATGTCTGGTCCGTATTATCATTTAAAGCGATATGGTTTCTGCGTCTGATCTAGATATATTAATTTGCATCAATAATGGTGATGCTGTGTATGTTATATGCTTTCCCAATCAATAGTGTCGTCTTAGATTTAGAATTACGAGCTTTCAACTGAATAATTCTCACAAGAGCAGATCCAATTGGATTATATGTAAGGGTATATTGATAATGATCTTCGATGATTTACTGTTGAACTAGATTTGAATGTATTTAGTGTTTTATCGCTGAGACCTCTACACAGGTTGCTTATGTTATCATTGACTGCTCTTCCCCGAATTGAGTGGATGTTGAATTCTCTTTATACTTCGCAAGGGATGGGATTTCTCCAATATATTCCTAACTAATTCGGTATTACGTTATATCTGAGTATCACTAATCATTTGTATCGGGTTCAATATGAACATTTCCCTTTTGACAGTTCACACTTCAAATGCCCCTTAGTAACACGTAGATTGTCTAACTGTTACTTGTAATAGCTGTTTATTGTTTATTTACTATATGATTTGTTATTATATTAATAGTATATTATATTATATTTATCATATTAATAATATGTGATATTTTATATCTATATAATTTTAATTTCTTATATAATTAGAATTATTTATATTTTATTATAATTATAATTATATTTTATTACTTTTCTTATTATTGTTATTTATTTTATATTATATTTATTATTTATTATCGAATAATAATATTATTAAATATTATTATTTATTAAATCTCTTATATATATATATATATATATATATATATATAAACCATTAATTTAATTTTATCAACATAATTATAATTATATTTATTTATTTCTTTAATCTTGTATTTTAAAATTATTATCATTAAATTTCATCTCAGAAGGGGATATTACAGTCAAAAAATTAAATTTCATATCACAGAAGGGGATATTATAGTCTATAAAACTTCATATTTAGGGTTGAAATATTTTTTGTTAATTTTAAATTATAAAACTCGATTAAATATTTCTTCATAGTGGTTTGTAGATCAAGTTAATTTTGCATCTTTTGATCCAGTTGACAGTTTCAGATGCACTTTTGCCAACGTGTCCTATAGCAATTTAAAGTGATCTGTACAGATTGTTTTGCTTCTAGACTACTAGTTTTTCAGGATTAATAGTTCGTTCAAGCTAGTGGATAGGTGTGTGGTAACAATGGCTAGCATACATTGCTCGAATCTCAAAAGTTCCAAGGAAAGAACTAGTTTGTGGATTCATTAAGAACTTACCATGTTTGAGTAAAGAGATTGACCAAATTGTGTTAAACAAAGATAAGATAAGATAAATTTATTAATGTCTAACAAGAGACCACAAGGGTCTATGGGATTGAAGAGTGTATAACATAAAAGATCACCAACAACAATAGCGACAAGCGGTGCCAAGGAAAGAAAGCAAATAGGGAAAACAAGAGAAACAAGAAGCAAGGAGCACAAGAGCGAGGCAAGGACTAAGGATCCTTCCTCAGTAAAAGGAAGCGAAGCACCGAAGGGTACGGTCTAGGGCGAGATTGTGCCCCAAACCGCAACCGAGAAAAGCTGGAAGGGTGCCGCTGACGAGTATAACCACTACAAGGTCTCACAGATCTAGAGTGACTGGCGATGGTGGCACTGGAAGACCGTTTTGTCCCATGTGCAGGAGACGAAGGAGAGAAGAAAGCAAAGTACAAAGACCAAAATATCAAAAGAAAACAAGAGACAAAAAGAGGATTTGATACTTATAAAATTGTCTGATGCTTATGAAACAAATGAGCACTGTATCTGAAGAGTCACTTGCTTTCTACTAAGTACTGAATTTGGTGTGTAGAAATTCATGCAAAGGAAGATTGATGTGCCAACAATTGATTACCAATCCAGGCAAAATCTTAGAAATTTAAATTAAAAAAACAACATTTAATTTAATTTAATTTAGATATTGATTACCATTGCTGCCTATGCTACTGAAGAAAATGCATTATATGAAAACCGGAGAGATTGTTCAATGTATCACACCTGAGTTAAGACAGAAACAAAGAAGGAAAAAGTTTTGAAAAAACAACATTAACGAATAAATTTCCGGTCTACTAATAAGGCAAAACAATGTATTCATTGAGTTATTAAAACTAGGAGAGAAGAAAAACAGAGAAGACGAATGCTTTGAAGAGATATCAGGGAACATCAGAGAAACCTCAAGAAACATTAGAGAAGAGGAATGTGAGAGGGCTTTACCACCCCCAACGAAAATTTATAGTTAAAGATACTTTGTTAAGATGGAGACTTGACATTTTGTTCCTTTCAAGAAGTCAAGCTAAGTAAGAACAGTTTTCCTTCATACTTCTCATAGTTATCTCCTTGAATTTTCAAACGTGTAATTGATAAAGGTGAAGATCCTTTGGATAACTGCGTGTGGCTCCTTACTTTTATCAGCTGACGACCAATTTGTTTTTGCTCTATCTACGCTCCTAATAATCCAAAAGAAAGAGCTACTCTTTGGGATGGAATGTCCAATAGTCCTATTGTTGATTGGGTGTTCGAGAGAGGACTTCAACATGGTTGAGCATCATGAAGAACACAATTTTTTAACAATTTCAAGATTACTAATAATGAGTTTAAGAGATGGATCTATTGATGCATTGCTATTGGATTGATTGATTCCATCATAATAAATTCTCCTATCACACCAATAATTGGTTTATACGGTCCAATTGTAGACCTGGAAATGATAGGAAATTGAGTAGGTTGAACAAATTCTATGTTTCTCATAGTATATGTAAATGAGGCCCATTGATATGTATATGCGAGTTGACTATTCTACCACCTTATCTGATGGTTTGTCTATCATTTGTTCAGAACTTAGCTAAAACTTAATATTTCCCATCTTAAAATTTTTTATTGTGTTTCAACCTTAGTTGGAATTTGGAGTTACATTTCTAAACCACCAACAGGAAGGAGGGTGTTGGATTGAGTGGTGGCGTCCTGCTCTATCTCAATATATTGATTTTCTTCAATCATTTGGTAAGAGAATGGCATGGAAACATAAATGTAGAGAAACATCCCTTCACGGAAAACTAGCAAGGAAACAACTAAATACCGATCCTAAAAATGAAAAGATTGAAACTGCTATTGCTAAATAGAATCTCAACCTCAAAAGTTGGATCATTACAAAGGTCAAAGAGCTAAACTCAGAGCTAGGCTACAATGGATAAAGAAGGAAATAAAGGATCCAAGTTCTTTTTTAATTATCTTAACTATAAAAATAGAATCAGAGAATTATTGCAATCATGGATGAAGATGGACTACACTCAGACGTTAGTGAAATTATAATGGTGTTCAAAATTTTTTATGAGAAATTGTTTAAGGAAGAGAATAACTGGGCTAACATCTAGCAAATTTTAGATAAAGTTGTGAAGGATTGTATCCTTCCATGATTGATCTTGGTTACAGTCAATTCTTAGATCGTACTCTTTTCTTCGATAAAATTAAGTATGCTCTTTTTTCTATGAAATCTAGCAAAAGCCCAAGTTTTGATGGGCTTCCCGTTGAATTCTATCAAACCATTTGGAATAATATCAAAGATGATTTTTATATGGTCTACTTAGAAGCTCTTAAAAAATGAACCTTAGGCCCCAGTAACAAAAAAGGCTTAACCAAACTCATTCCTAAGGGGAAAAATAAAATATAATTGTTGGTTGGCATCCAATTACTCTTTTGAATGACTTTGATAAAATTATATGTAAGGCTTTGGCAATTAGAATGGGCCAACAATCAAGCCAATGTGCTTGGGTGGTTAAGCTTGACTTTGATAAAGCTTAAGATATAATTTGTTGGAGCTTCATTCTTAAAATGCGTCATTGGTTGGGATTTGGGTAAAAAATCCATAAGTATGTTCAAATGTGTTCAAAGATACCAATGCTCATCTTATTATTAATCAAACTTTGTCATAATCATTCAAGTGACAATGATCCATAAGACAAGTATGTCCTTGTAAGATTTGGTTGTGAAGGTAGCCACCCAAGATCTAGAAGCCAAATGGAAAGAACAATGACAAGAAAGAATGAATGTGGCAAGAATAAATCATATTCTCACCAAGATTACAATAGAATGGATCAACTGGATGATCATTAGATAGGAGAACCCTTGGTTAAATAGCCAAGGTGAGTACAAAGGAGTGAATGAGACAATGACAAGTGTTGTTGTCACATTACATGATAATCAACATAAAAACTGTCACTCCACGAAAAGTGGATAAGTGATAGTGTGATAACCTCCACAAAAGGTGGATTACCCACCAAAGGTGGAAAAGTCCATCCACAATAGGTGGATATGATAGAGTAAGTAACATGATAAGTCCTAAAGTAGAAATGCTCCAACCACTCCTATGTTATTCCCTAAGTAAGCTTAAGTGTAATTAGAAACTAGATGAGAAATAACCAAGGTAAAATGCATTAATTACACCAACACCCCCCTTAAGTGCAACTTAGGGAGAATTACAAAAGCTAACAATGCAAGATGGGTCCTAGTTACTAGGCCATGTTAGGTACGCGTGTACAAATGCAATGCAATGCCTCACAAATGGAGAAAAGGAGAAAACCCAGCGGAACAAAACTCCTCCCCAAAAGAGAGATGGAAATACAAAAGATCTCTCAAAGAAGAATGAGAAGGACAAAACCCCATGTGAGGAAAAAGTCTCCCCCTCATAAGGGAGAAGGAGAGAGATCATGTGCCCCTGCTCAATGTAGAATGTGCATTAATGGTAGGTGCTCCAAACTAGATGTAGAAGATGCTCCACGATCATCAAACAATTTTCCTCTCCTTAGGAAGAAACAAAACCAAAGGTGTATGAAAGAAGTCTACCGAATCCTGAAAGGAATATGTAGGAAGAAATCTCAAGATGTATGGAGTCTCTAAAAGTTGCTCAAGTGTCCCCATGCCAATGTTGAAAGTTGCCCCCTCCAAATTGGGTGTACTAGGCCCCACTGATGAAAAGGAAAATCTAGGATCTTGTTAAGATGAATGTAGAACAATATCCAAATACCCAAGTATGTCCTCTAAAGATAAATGGACCTCCTTTAAATGTTGGTGTAAAGTATCAACACTCATGTCAAACTATGAAGGATGATCATGAAGAGAATGAAGAAGAGGGTCAAAGTGTTCTCTCACAACGAATGAAGAAGGCTTTTCTCCATCAAAGAGGAGATGAATATCATCAATGGTGTCTCGAAAATCTGCAAGATAGGTCTCCACAAAGAAACCTACAATGTCTGTCAAGTGTTTATCCCAAGGAATTGTGTCTAGAAGATAATGTATATCCCGTTACATTGAATTACAAGAAGCCAAAATTGTAGCAACACAAGCATCATTAGGAACAACAATAGATATGATCTCAATAAGAGGAGATGGAATGCAAGACTCAAGAACTTGATCACATGTGAGTATACCCAAGTTCAAGTAACCAAAATTCTCCTTATAATTAGTATAGATGCTAGAAGTGTGATCGCTATTTGAAGAATCACAATCATCAATAGGAACAAAGTCTAAAGAGGAGTACAAATGAGATACATGATTCACCACTCTAGTAGCAATGATATCTCCACTCTCTAAGTCTCTAATGATAACTAAATCAAGAGTGAACTCCACAATCTTCCTTGTTGAACCAAGATTGATTTGATAGATGGAAAGAAGATTATTGCTCAAGTGAGGTACACACAACATGTCATTGAAGGTTCCATCACATATCAATAGATCATTTCCCAATCACAATCATATACGTATGATATCCCATCAAAATCAGTTGCATGTTCTAAGGCTCAAATGAAGAGAACATAAATTGTGAACATGTCATATGATGAGAAGCCCCTGAATCAAGAAGCCATCTCTCTGAATCATGACTTGTAGTAGCACAAAGATCTTGTCCTTTCCTACTTGTCCCAAAAGTGTGACCTTTTTTTATTATCAAATTATTTTTGTTATGAAGAAGAAACCGAAGTAGACATTCTTTAAGGTAAATTGATTCTATTCTTCTCAAGAAGATGCTTCAATTCATTAATATCCTTCTTATAACAATAGTATTATTGTTATACTGGTCTTCTAGTGCGGTGTCTCTTGCTGCAGCTGGTGCTCGCTTGGGGTCTAGTGTTCGCCCTGCAGCTGCGGTTGCGGCTCATTTGGGGTCTTCTGTGCTTGGTGGTCTTGCTTTAGGGAAGGTTGCTTGTTTGGGGCTTCCTAGTGGTGCTCATTTGGTCAAACCCTCTGCTATTTCTTATGCAGATGTGGCTACTTTTGAAGCCAGTCTTTGTGGAGCTTTCCCTGCTAGGTGTGGGGTCTCTCGGTCTTCCCCTTCTGTGCTGCCCTTTTCTGTAAGTGATCCTGTTGTGGCTAATCTGGATTATGACACTGTTGAGGAGATTTCTAAAAATGTGGAAGAGTTCTCATCCAAGGCTGCAATATTTAGATTTAGGGGTTGTTGGCCCTCTCTCTTAGATTTGCATACTTGGATTTCCCAAAATTGGGAACCCATTTTAACTGACACTGTCCAGATTTACCCTATGGCAAAAGGCTTCTTTATTGTTAAATTTGAAAATGTTGTAGATAGAAATGCCATTTTGTGTGATCGATGTTTCATTTGGGATCGCTGCCCCCTGCTGGCCAAACCATGGCATCAGGGGTTTGATCCTCTTACTGAGTCGTTTAATGTTGTTCCCTTATGGGTGAGACTGTTGAATCTTCCCCTCCATCTTTGGCTGGATTCTATTTTTGAATCTGTGGGAAGGACTCTTGGGGTTTTTTAGATGGTGGATTCAGATTCCTTTGATATTCTTCATTCGACGTATGCCCGTATTCTTGTGGATATTGATGTGTCCAAGGGGCTCCCTGAGAAGATCACTTTGGCTTCTTCTTTGGGCTCTTGGACCCAAAATCTTGACTATGAGGGAATTCCATTCCATTGTAGATTATGCCATATGACTGGCCATCTGGCTGCTCGCTGTTCTTCTCATAAGGATAAAACTAAGAAACCGTCCTCTTGGTGGGTGGGGGCTTCTGCCCACCATTATACGGTTCATAAAGCCTCCATGGATGAGGTTGTGGCTTCTCAAACTGATAATGCCTTGGATGGTGATGGTGTTGTCCTCGTTGATGACGTTTTGGTTCAAATGGTGGCTGATGTCCCTTCTAGTGCTGTTACTGACCGGACAGTTGTGGGTGTCCCTGGGTTTGATGTTGCTCTTGCTATCTTTGGTTCTGATGCTGTCCTGACTGTTGGGGCTGTGCAGTCTCCTGTCCAGGCTTCTCCTGGGAGTATTAGTGGGAGTGCTATTCCTCTCCCTACTGTGGATTCTATGGCTTGGTAGAAGGTTGCTGGTTTGGTGGAGGAAGGATGGACAACAATTAAGGGAAAGAAATGTAAATCTTCCACGCCTTATTTTGATATGAACCTACATTCTCATAAGGATGGGCAAAAATGGAAATCTTGATTGCCCTTTGTTTGGTTTTGTTGTTTCACTTGGTAGGAACTATGGTTTGTTCCTTTGGTTTGTTTGGTGGGGCACCACAGTTGTATTGGTCTTTTATTACCATATCTTTTTATGCTCTTGTACAAGGTTTTAGGTCCTTTCAAAACTTGATTTTACGTAATCAAAACAATAGTATTATTCATGTCCATTCTTCTTCCAATATGCACAAGTAGGTTTCTTCCTAAATTATCCCCCCTTAGGAGAGGATGAAGAATCTCCTTACCAAGGAGAGGAATATTGTACTTTATCCTTGTGTGGCTTAGAATTTGATTCCTTTTGCTTCTTGTTGGATCCTTTCTCATGACTAGCCATTAATGCATGTGACTTGAATGACTTAAGAATGCCCATTATGATCAAATTTGATTTCTCAAGCATCAACATATCCATGAAAGAATCAAATGATGTAGTGTAGGCACCCCCCATTGTCAACTGATGAGTCTGAAAACTTGAAACAAAAGCTGCATACTCGAAAGGAAGCTTCCCCAGCAAGTTGAAGACTAACCATGTATCCTTCTTCTTAATATGACAATCTTTGAGTTGTGCTCGTAGCTCATTTTCCTTATTGACACAATCTTGAATTGTAGCAAATTTCTTAGGATCCAAGTTGAGAAGTTCACTATCAAGTGTGTATCCTCTAATCACATCCACTTGACCATACAATTGAGCAAGTTTATTCCAAGCTTCCTTGATAGTCTTACACTTTTCAACATGAAAGATAAGATCAAGTGATATATATTTCTTCAACATCCCAAGAGCCATAGAGCTTTTAATGAACCATTCAATTTTCAAATAAGGATCTATGGGTTCTAAAATTGTTCCATCAACATAGTGATTTAAACCCATTTCCATTAATTTTCTCTATGCATTAATTTTCAGTGGCACTCTTTCTGAAGGTGTAACCATACCTTGTCACCGATCTGAAACTTATGAGGAGTTCAATGTTTATCATGCCTTTCCTTATACTTCTGATTACTCTGCTCCAAGATCTCATAAACTTGTTGTTGTAGGTGTCTAATGTTATCAATGAATTTTTCTGCTTTATCTACCTCCTTGTCACCATTCAATGGACTATTAGATTGTAGAGTTGGTATTGCTACATCCATAGGTGCCAATGGTTGGTACCCAAGAGAAACCTCAAATGGATTGTGTCATGTAGTACTATGGAGTGCACGGTTGTAGTTGTGTTGCACATAGGGTAAGCTTTCATCCCATGTGTGAGGATGTTTTGAATGATACATCCGTAAAATATGAATAATCATTTGATTCACCACTTCTGTCTGCCCATCTGTTTGGGGATGGAATGTTGTGGACTTTGTCAACTTAGTGTCCATTTTAGCCCATAGTGCAGACCAAAATTTGTTGATGAACCTGCTATCCCTATAGGAAATAATGGTTTTTGGCAGACCAAAATGAACCCAAACATGTTTCAAAAATAGCTTGGCAGTCTCTTCTGTAGAAATCATCTTTTTACATGCCACCATGATAGCCATTTTAGAAAACCTATCTACCAGAACATATACACAATCATGCCCTCACTTGGTAGTTGGAAGTCCAGACATAAAATCCATTGAAACATACTGCCATGACTTATCAGCAATAGGTAATGGTAAGTATAGACCCAACTTAAGGTTAGTAAAATCAAGGTCAGTACCATATAGTTGTTCCCAAGTGGATGATTGATGACCACATGAATCCAACACTATTGTCAAACCTGCAATTGGAGGCCTACTCAAACAATCTGCCACTTTGATACTGCTTCCTTTTTTATGACGAATGTTGAAGTGAAATTGTTGTAGATAAGCTGACCACCTTTGATGTCTATCATTCTGCAGCTTCCCTTGTGTTTGCAAGAATTGAAGTGGTTTATGGTCTATATGTATAACAGTTCCCTATCCCAGTATATAATGTTTCCATTGTTTGCAGGCCTGAACAATGACATACAACTCCTTGTCATAGGTGGGGTACCTACGTACTATATCAGAAAAAGTTTCACTGTGATAGGCAACAGGATACCCATGTTGCATGAGTACCGCACCAAGAGCATAATCGGATGCATCTGTTTCTATCTCAAATGATTGTTGTAGATCTGAGAGGACCAATACTGGTGCCGAACATAATCTTTTCTTTAACTCCTCAAATGCTTGTTTCTTTTCCTCTATCTAGTGAAATTTTGCTTGTGCTCCACCCCTTAGTGATTGATTAAGAGGCCATGATATGTGTGAGAAACCAAACACAAATCTGTGATAGAAGTTGGCTAAGCCCAAGAAGCTACAAAGCTCTGTGGAATGTTTTTGGGATGGCCAATCTTTGATTATTTGAATCTTTGCTAGGTCAACATGAACACCCTCAATATCAATGATATACCCTAAGTATTGAATACTCTGCATACCAAAAGAGAACCTCTCAATGTTGGCATAAAGTTTGTCTTTCTGCAGAGTTGAAAGCACTTGTTCAACATGTTGCAAATGCTCAGACCAAGTTTTGCTAAAGATAAGTATGTCATCCAAATAAACAACCACAAAAGAATCAATGAATGGTCTAAGCACATCATTCATCAACCTCATAAATGTGGCTAGGGCATTTGTTAGGACAAAAGACATGACCAACCATTCAAACAAACCTTCCTTAGATTTAAATGAAGTCTTCCACACATCCGTTGGAACAATTGGTACTTGGTGGTATCCAGACTTCAAGTCAACTTTTGTAAAGAAATTGGCCCCCCTAAGTTGGTCCAACAAATCATCAATTCGAGCGATTGGATATCTATTCTTAACAAAGATTTTGTTCAATGCCCTATAATCAATACAAAGTCTCCATGTCACATCTTTCTTTTTAGCAAGGACAATTGGACTGCCACAAGCTGAAGCACTTGGACGAATGTGTCCTTTCTGAATCAATTCTTGAATTTGTCTCTTAATCTCATCATCTTCCAAAATTGACCTCCTATATATTGGCTCATGTGGTAGTGGTGTGCCTGGAATTAAATCAATAGAGTGCTTGACTTGACAGTGTGTTGGTACTCCCACTGGTGGTTTAAACACACTATGATATTCTTTCAAAATTTTATCCATATGATTTTGTTGATTTTCTGTTATGGTTACCTTAGCATGTGTATTAAGAACAATTGACTTTGTTTGTTCAGGGAAAACCATGAGTAGAACAAAAGCTCCAATTTGAGCAATCAAGCGTTTACATTGTTTAGCACTAATTAAAGAAGCAATTTGAGCTAGACATACCTCTGGTATTCAATACCTCTTCCCACCAAGTTTGATTGTAACACTACGAGGCCTGGAATCATACACCCCATGCCTCTGATACATGTATGGTTGCCCCAGCAAGACATCACATACGTCTAGCAATGCTACATCACATATCAATTCATCCTTGAAAGGCTTGGTTGAATATGGAAGACGACACTGTTGATTTATTTGAATATCTTATCCCTCATTTATCCATCCCATAGAGTATGGTTGTGGGTGTCTTGTCACTTTCAAATTTAATCTTTTGACTATCTCCCTAGAGATCAAATTCTTTTGACTCCCACTGTCAACAGTAAAATGCAGAGGCTTTCCATCAACCCACATTTGTGAATGAAAAAGTCTCTCTTCATCTTCATGGGGCAAAAATTTAGTAGTTCCAACTATGGCATATGGGTTTGCTTCTATGATGGAATCATTCTCCTCTTTCTCAGAGTTATCTATTGGTGACGATTCAAGTTCAACTTCCTCTCGCATTTCTCTCATCAAATTTTTAATACTTCGACAATCCTTTGTATTATGGGTTGGGGACTTATGCATTTCACACCACATGCCTGTATCTGTTTGTCTTTTTAGCAGCCCACCATGTGTTCTTGGGTGAATTTGAATGAGGTTCCTTGGTCACCTGTTTTCCTACAAATTTATTACCACCTTCAACCCTTGGCTTATTATTTGAAAAGTAGTCCCTCTCCCCTTTCTGCTTGAATTTCTCTTCAATTTTTTTAGCATATTTATAGGCAGTTGCCAATGTCTCAATATTCAAAAATTCCATCTCTGTTTGAATATACCTATGAAGTCCACTCCGATATTTCAAAATTCGATGCTTCTCTGAATCCTCAATACCAAGTTTTGTTGAAAGTGAATGGAATGTATACAAACTGATCCCTCTTTTGTCGAAGCATTTGCCATTCTATGTATTTTTGTTCATATACATCCTCAGGAAAGTAAGCTTCTTTTATGTATTCCACAAATTATCCCCATGAGGGCTTCTTATCAAGATATATTTCAAAACCATCTTCAACAGGTAATTCTCATTCTTTATTTGCTACTTTGGTTTCCCATGCTAATTTCACATGGGTTTCAACTTTGAGGAGAGCAAATGTTATTTTTTCTGCATCTGAGAAATTATTTACAAAAAAGTATCTATCCAACTTTGATAACCAGTTATCAATAGCTTCAAAATCGACTTTTCCTTCAAAATTCGGGATGTCAAAATTGACCTGAACTTTGAAAGGGGTATTTCCATGAAATGATTTTCCTAATCCAAAGGGTTTTTGATTCTGTAGAAGGTGTGAAAATTGACTCATCATCTCCTCTTATTGCTTATTTAAAGCTTCCTCCACCAACTACTTAATAGCATCGTCTGACATCTTCGATCGTGTGCGTCTCAAAGGTGGATATTTTGACAAATCTTGTGTATCCAATCCTAATCTTTGGTAGGAAGACCTTGTGTAAATTGGCATAAAGGAGCGTTCCCGCTCTGATACAACTGATCTGAATTATGAAATCAAATTACAATACCTGGTGTGATACCTACAGTATTGTTAAATTTAACATAAAAATTGAGATGAGTAACAACAAGATTGCAAGCCAAAAAGTGAACCATTCTATTTCGAAATTGGAGTTTATACAAATCTGATGGATCCCAACGGTCACAAGAATCCCTTGGAAATGAAATGAAGAGTCATCGTAATGTTTATTACAAATAAACTATTAAAACTATCAAAATTTATCAAAAAAACTATATATAAAAATTAGGTCCACTCGGAGAAGGCATAACTTTCTAGTCCTAGCTCCGAATTGCAAACCGTTTACTTCGTTGGAAAGTTATTCAAGAAATATCGAATCAAGTTTTGGAGGTGACACTACGTTAAGCCCATAAATGCTCCGAGACCTTAAAAAATGCAATTTATTGAAACATAAACAAAATTGAAAAAATAGATTTCGGTATTTTCCCAATTTACTCCTGATCAGATTATCTGGTAGGATTTAAGTTAATGAAATTCTCATTGCCACCTATCTCTACAATAGGACGGTAGCGCTAGATTCATTTCTTTTTCTTGGTCTCATTGCATTCAACTGAGACATGAAGGAGGTTCTGAAATCATAGATCTCAAACTCAAGGGTTATGTCTTTCTGCAAAATGGAATTACAAGAGCTACTAGTGGAGATGAACCTTGAAAATTTTGGTTGACTGTTGTTTTGTTGACTATGGTTTTTACAAACTTTTCAACCATTTTTTTCATGTTCTAAACTAGAAAGAGGTTATTTTTAGTTATTGTATGCATAATAATGTGGTGGTTGATCTATTAGACAAGTTAGTTTTAAAGCATACTTGGGAAGTGAGATGTAATGTTATATTTTTTGATAATTGTTAGCAAGCAATTGTTATTTTATGGCTTTACTTTGATATCTTTCTTTGGGTGACTTCCCTTTTCTTGCAACCCCAAGTTTTGTGCAATGAGAATGGGGATTTCATTGACAACCTTCAACAAATCAAAGAGCAAATTATCCAAAATCAAGGAAATTGTCAAGTGATGAAATGAGTTGCATCATTCCTTCAATCATTCTTTGACTATTGAGTACATTGTATAGTCTTATTTTCTTTTCTCTAGTTTTCAGTAGCTTAATTCTTGTTATTGCGTTGTTTCAATATAAAAAATAACAAGTTAAGATGAAGCTCTAAAAGAAACAACAATAAGGTTTATATTTCACAACTTCATATAAGGAACATATTAATGAGAATATTCTAGAGTAACAAAACTAGGATAGATAGAAAAACAAGGTAGATTAAAGCTATAAGAAATAAGAAATATATTTTCAAGGTGTCAGTAAGTAATAGGAGGAAGGGTAACTTTTAGATTAATTAACATGTACATAATTTTATTTTCATAGGTAATTGCATCATTTTAGCCTCATATAAGGTTAGAAATTTCATGCTTGTCCGTGGAGTGCAAATAAAATTAACATGTAGATGAAGTTCCTCACTAGAAAGAAAACAAGCCGAAATAGAAATATAAATCTAATTAGGTAAAGCCATACTAATTTTCTTAATTTTTTTTTTGAGCCCCAATATTCAATGATGAAATCATTTTGAATCACACAATACAATATACTTGACTAATTTTTTTATGATACAATAAATTAATATAAGTTAATTACTTTCTCACCCAACACTAAATTAATTGCCTAATAACCTACTACATTCTAATTTCTTAGTGAATATGTTATATTGAGTTTTTTTATTGGTTACCTTATATATAATATCAAGCTAATTTCTCAATTACACCCAATACACCACAATATATTAACTAATCAACTTAAACGTAATGGAAGCTAAACTTTAATAACAAAAAATACCATTAAAGTTGATTTGTGAGTCACCCAAAACATGACGAGAGTTAATTTCTTGATCCCGCGATACACCATACATCATAATGAGCTAATTTATTGAACAACAAAAACACCATCACGAGTTGACCGAAAAAAGAAACAAGAAAAAATAGAGAACCAAATCAAATTGATTGGATAGGTGAAAACTAGATGGAAAACAAACAAATGCAGAGACTAGTTAGGAAGTCAAACGTATGTTTGTTGATCATTTTGAAACCAAGGTAGTGTCTAAGAAATCACATGCGAACAAGAGTGTAAACCAAATTAATGAAATTATTGGAAAAGATGATAAGTCCTTAAAATTTCAAGAATGATGAGTTCTCAATAGTTATCCAAAGGTCTAAAAACACTTAGTGACAAGTTTCTACTCTAAGTTTCCTTTATACAATTATTTTTGTAAATGAATATAAGGTTTGAATTGATTGAAAAGGGTTTTCAAGTAAGGTGATTAGATTGGAAAGGATCAAATGGAATTTAGCTTCTTTTGAATATTGTATTAAACTAGTTTAAGATATTCTATATGAAGAGAATCTTTAGTCTTTTATGATATGATGTCTTCATCACATACTAGTTTATTTTATCGATTCATTAACTTTGTTGAACATTTTGTGCATTGGCATTGGAAAATATACAATGAAATGGTGCCTCCTGTTTATTTGGGTTGTAGAATATGTAAAATCCAAGCTAGATGTAAAGTTTCATGGTTTACAAATTCGTAAAATATCATTCAAATATCATGCAAATATGATTATAAATTTAAACATGGTTTGTTATCATTGCAAACATTTTTCTATATAAAATAATTAAATGTTTGTAGCAACATTTTAATATTTTTCATGTGTTTTTCTCTATTGACGCTCAAAATAATATTAATTGATTGAGTTATTTGCGTATATGCTTTTATTATTAGTATTTGTGTTTGTTTTAGATGAATATTTTTTTATACAAGATGGATGATAAGAATGATGCACTCTCATGCCTTGGTGAAATGATTGAGGAGACCTTGTGAATTATGTATTTCTTTAACTTTCTTTTCTTGTGTAAATCGATGTCTTGTTACATATATATGGACAAGTAACTAAATGTACTTTCTATTTACTCACAAGGTACCTTGTTGAATAGTATGTAGAGACTCTCATGCTATTCATCTTCTATTGCTATGTTTCCTTTTCACTTGATTCTTTTTGGGATAGGTGATCCTACACGATGTTTTTTCGGGTGCACCATTGTCTTGAGATAAAATGATAGAAACATGGCATTAAACTTATTGATGTAAAAGGCTTTTTTTACCTTGCTAGTTCATCGCTTAGGTCCATTCACATGTTAGTTAAGTTTACTTAGGTCCTATTAATATTTCTAGAAGTCTTAGGTGTCATGTGACATTTACCTTTGTTTCCTAAGTCAATTATTTTTATCACATTAGGTTGCTTGGTCATAAGAGTAAGACAAATCTCCAACTTTTAAATGTAATGGTTTTTGAATGATATAATCAATGATTTGTTAGTTCCTCGAGCATATTTGATGCATTGAGTTGTTCTCATGTTTATTTTTCATGGAATGGTGTAAATGCTTTCCTGGACGAAAGTCTTATGGTTTCAAAATAATTACCATAATATTGAGAAGATGGGTGCTCACTAGCTTATGCATGCAAACTAGGAATTGAGCCTATTACCACTTGATTACATTAAGGAGAGTGGATTCACTTGGCTCAACCTCAAATATAATTGAAAAGGATTGAGCACAAGATGGATCCAAATTTCCTTGTTTGAGTTGAAAATGACTATTGAAAGATGTGCATTTGGATGCTACGTCTAGGACCAAAGATGAGAAGTTGAGAGTTTGAAATGCACAAAAAACCTTAGAACAAATGCACTTATGTCTAAAATCTGAGTTGAAACAAGGAAGTCAATGCCAGTCATGGTAACCTTGACTCAAGAATGTTATATGTGGATGAAATTTCTGTTTCTAGGATCAAGATATGCTCAAAATCTTCCCTAGAAGTTTCGTTAGAAAAGACACTATAGGGTAGGACAATGTCAACCCTACTTTTTCAAATCTATGAAAGATCAATATGTAGGCCTTTGTTTACTCTTCTTGATTCTAGATTTGTCTTTAGATCGTATCACATGCATATACAAATAGGAGAAAATGTTGGGTTGATAGGGATTTACCTAGGTCAAAACTTGGTTTTGGAATTGACCATGTGTACCATCCTAAAAAAGTTAGCATCCATAAATAGATGCTTTATTAGGACCTATTAGACCCCATTTTGGCGATTTCAAGGTATGAATGCTCCTTATGCTTGATCCTGGAAACTTGTTATTATTCCCCCCACATCTATCCACCCATCCCAACACCTTGTTCACTTTTGAATTCATTCTCCAAGGTACAAAATGCCAAAAATATTATGTCCTTGGGACATAAAAAATTTGGTGTTCTATCCTTGAGGGTTTCAACCCAATTTTTTCCAAGGCCCTATGTTGGGGTGCTAGTGGGAAATATGATCCTATGGTTGGCCTGGATTATTTTTGAATCCAAAAATTATGGATTGAGTATAAAAACCCACTATCTCTTCTCATTTTGATATCCATTATCAACTACAAGCATTTACTATTAAGTTTTCAAGCAATCAAGATAAATTAAGCAATTGGATTCAAGATTTGAAGGAAAGAATCCAAGATCAAGTTTCTCCAAGTCTCTAATTCTTCAAGATCATTCAAGTCAAAGGAAATATTCTCCAATTGAAGCAATTTTCTCTCCCATGATGGCCAAGTAGAGGAATTCTCAATCAAGCAAGAAGATCCTTCCTTCCATTCACATTCTCTCTCCTTCATTATGAGCAATTATCAAGCATATCTACATTCAAGATCTTAGAGCGGTGTTCATAGATCTATTCATGTGAGAGCATCCTTGATTCTACATTACATTCCAAGGTCAACTCCTTGATTTCAAATACATTCAAACATCTTCATGGGTATGATAAATTTCTACATCTGTCCATGAGGGTTTATGCAAGGTGAATCAAATATTTAATGCAATTTCATTTCATTTTCAAGGTTGATTCCTAAATAGGGGTTTGACCAAGGGAAATGCCTTTCAACAACTTTTTCCCCATTTTTGTATGTGTAGGAATAGGTTATAGAGCCATCAAGCAAAATATAGAAAGATTAAAAAATGTCAGAAGATCCCCAATTAATTTAGTAAAAAACACCAGGTACAAATTGCCAAACCATTTTGTACTTGGTACAAATTGCTAAAATAAGTGTTTACACTACATTATGTTCCTAGATTTCAGCCATAGGCGAGATTTGTATTTTGGTTTCCATTTATGTACTTTTAAGCACTTTTTCAATTTATATTAGTATGTTATTTCTAGTTTTTCAATAACTTGCCCAAATTAGAATTTACATTACATTTTCGCATCATTTCCAATTTCATTATTACATATTTAGTGAAGGATTAATGTCTCATTCAACGCTTGAGTCTTCTCTTGATCCTAGTGGGACATCTTCCTTCTGAATGTGCAATTGTGAAAAGGGAAGTGTGAATTTGCCTATTTATCCCCATCTCCTTATTTCCCTTATGGTACATTTTTGGTGAGCCCGAATCTTCTTACATACTTCTGATTTTGGTAGTTGGATCCTATTTGAATGTATATATCTCCTTTGTATGCATCACATTATATCTACATATTTGATGGTTAGATGTGCTTTTCATTAATATTGTTATTTTTCTTAGTTGAATTGCATATTTTCATTAGATTTATCTCTCTTTCATTCTCTTGTGCATGAGTGTTATTACCTTGAGTCCTAGCTATAGAATTCTGGTTAGGAGAATTCGTAGACTTATGGGTTCCTTTGATCTTGAGTACTCTATTTTTCCTATGAATCTTGACGAGACTAACATGCCTACTAATGATATTCCTCCTGTTATTGATAACAAATATTTCCACTCTTCTCATTATGAAGATGAGGCTTTAAGATTCCCTCCTTTTATTGAGAACAAATATTTCCAATCTTCTCATTTTGAAGATGAGGCCTTAAGATTCCCTCCTATGCAAGTTAACCACTATTGATGCTTATATTAGATTTCATTCATGAGATATGACCATCTCTCATGGTCTAAATACAAAGAAAATGGCCTTGTACCCACTTGCTAAACCTCAATATGAATCTGTAGAACTGGTTTGACCGAATTTAGGGGAAGAAACTGAAGAAGTTAACTTATTGGTTTAGTTAATGATGTCAGAAAGGGATCCTTTTTCTATGACTGCAAGAAGAAGATGAGTTTCTTGTAAATATTATTTAGAACAACTATGGTGTTCAGGAGCAGTATTTTGAGTGTTCTTCTACCTAGACATGTTCTTTGTAGCCCCTTCTTCTTGATCTTGGTTCTTTCAACCTTCCTACAGTCAAAGAGATCTACCATAAACTTCTTCCCCATGAAATACAAATGCCTTCTCTTATACAATCCTCCATGATAGAATTGACCAAGAAGATAGAGGTCTCCCTAGATTTATGTTTGAACATAAACAATAAACTTAGTCAGGAACGATAGTTGTCTTTAACTAAGTCACTACAAGACCATAAACATGCCTTTTCTTGGGACTATGGGGATATGAAGGGGTTAGATCCTAATTTTTGTACCCATAGGATTTATATTAAGGAGGATAGCATGCCTATTAGACAGTCTCAAAGGAGGGTGAATCCTGTGTGATAGAAAATGGTCACACTTCTGTGAATCCTTGCATTCAAGAAGACTCAATAATGAGTTCTCAAATATCGATTCACAGCTCTCTATTCGTGGAGTGCAGGGGTTGTATTATGAGGCCCTCAGATTAACCTTGTTAAACCCATGCAAGTACACCAAGAAACGAGAGATTCAAGGATGAGAAGCAAGAGTGCTAATCTCCATTGATCTTCAAGTTATTGCATGTAAATGAAACTAATCTAGATGATTGACATGCAAGAAATAAACTACTCTATTGAGATGAAAGTATTACAAGTTCTTGCTAATTATGCTATGTGGATTAAGCTAGAACAATGAAAGGAAACATAAATTTAAACTATTATGTGAATGCAATATTAATCTAAACTATGGATTGCCATGAGGCATGAGAGAAGAAGACAAGAAGAAAGAAGTCTCAAATATCCAAGCTCCAAATGTGCTCAAAAGCTTCTTCCAAAATTGCTCTCCAAACCTGCAGCATAACAATAACATGAAAATTCTAGGATAGCTAATTGAGAAGGAGAGGGCTCCTTATATGAGAATTTGAGGAATTGAATGCAAATCCAAGAGCAATGTGGGATAAATCCAAAAAGAGGAAATAAAGCTCAGTTTTTAGAAAGTGTGAAGAGAAAAGGGATTTTCTTTATTTTATTTATTTTTATTTCCCTTTTTCATCACAAAAGAGCTTTAAGAGGATTTTTTATTTATTTAAAAGAATGATTCTCTATTAATTAAATAAGATAACATTATTTAATTAAAAGAGAGATATTATTCTAAATAAGATAAAATCATTTAATTAAAAAAGATTTTATTTCATTTAAAAGATATCTCTTTCAATTAAATAAGGTTATTTTATTTATTTAAGAGAATATTTCTTTTAATTAAATAAAATTTATTGAAAGAATCAAGAAAAGGATTTTTGTTTTATTTTTATTTGATTTATTTCCTTTTCCATCACAAAAGATCTTTTGAGAAGATATTTTATTTATTTAAAAAGAATAATATCTCTTTTAATAAAATAAAATAAGATTATATAATTTAAAGATGAATATTAATTAAATAAGATAAAATCATTTAATTAAAAATGGATTTTAATTAAATAACATCATTTCATTTAAGGAATATTAATTTCAATTAAATAACATTATTTTATTTATTTAAAAGGGATTTATTTCTTTTAATTAAATAAAATTATTGATGACATGATTAAACCTTAGGAGATTATTGAAATGATTGAAATAGTTATGATTTGATCAAGGAAATTGATTTGAATATTGCAAAACATTGATTCAGAAAATTTATATTTGACAAATTGAATAAATGGGGCCCAAAGTCTAGGCGACCATTTTAGGGTGCATACATTTGCCCCTCTTTGACTAATGTGAGGTCGACTCGAGATCACATGTAGTCAAAGAATGGAATTGAAGTGTGAGATCGATTTGGGATCACAAAACAACCCAGATGTGTGTTCGATGGATGGGAACACATCAGGACATAGATAAACAGATTGAAAAAGACAAGGCCAACACCTGTGAATAGGTAATTGTCAAGTCTCAAATAAGAGATAAGAATCTCAAGCAAGGTTGCCCCAAGAGAAGCAATCGATAAATTTGATAAAGCTGAATCAAGCATTGAAGTTTGGTAGGTATTGCCCCCTCGTGATCAAAATCGAAATGAGATAGAGGAGAAACAGTAAATTGATAAATTGGATCAAATCGAACTAAAGATAAGGTTCTTGATGTAAAATGAAAAATATAAGAATCATAGAACCAAGGTCGATCAGCAAGAAAATTATGCCCGTAGGTTGAATTAGAAGACAAGAAGTGGGGTGAAGGCGAATGGAAGATAGAAGTTTGGAAGAAATGGAAAGAAATGGAGAAAAGAAAGAGAAATTGCCTTGAGAAAGAGGATGCATCAAAATCAATCAACTGTTTAAGATTGGGAATTTCGATTGAGATCACGAAAGAAGATAAGGAAATGAAGAATGTGATCATAGTTGACTGAAAGTCCACAAGAAAGATGAAGGAAACCCTCTCAAACTCATAATGCAGCCTAAAATTGCAAATTTAACATGAAGCCTAAATAATGCAAGGTATATGAAAATGCAAAGGTGTACTTGCAATAGGGTAACATAGGTTTGGTTGTGTTCATCATTCATTAGAGAATGTAAAAGAACTTATTTTCATCATAGGGCCATTATTACCGGACATCGGACGATCACACAATCAACACTAGTCACAAATGCAACTATGAAGATATGAATGTGATTTATATCAGGAATGTGGAAAGATTCTAACATGAGCATCAAAGACATAAAGGTCAAGATGACTGCAATGTTAGCTTACCCAATTTAATGTAGTAAAACCATGCTCGCATGAAGGCATAAATGACGGGATGACCATGAGAACGGTTGTGCAAAAACAGTCAAGGATGATGTCTTAAATCTCCAAAGTGTGTCAAGGAGACAACAAGAGACACTCAAGATAGTCAAGAACACACCCACAAGCAGAAAGCAAATAAAAATGTGCCCCATGCCCCAAGTCCTCTAGCTATGCATCATGGAGAGACTTATTAGACAAAGGCACTCAACGAAAATCAATAACAGTCAACACCCAAAGAAAATTTCATGACATATCTCAAGCATTAAGTGTTGCATTTAAAAATTTAAGTGTGTAAACTGATACTGAGTTCCGAGGATAAGGATCGAATGCTTGCTAGCTGGTAAGATCACATGACGAAACTGGATAAGACCAAACTGATAAGTGTTGAAAAACACTCGATGTCAGGAGTTGTGTTGAAAAACACAGTTGGGGTGGTGTTGAAAAACACCCTTTGCGAGGTGTCCTAAAGACAAGCATATCCAAGAGACCAAAGATAACACAGTGATGCCCCCTAGACAAAGACAAAGACCAATTCCAAATCAAGGCAACAAGGACGAGGCATGATGGAGAAAGGCTAAGTGTCAAGGACGCATGTTAAGAAATAGGGGTGCAAAGGCCTCAAGTAGTGCCTGTTTCTAGGTTTTCACCACTTGGAAGAATTTTTTATTTTTTATTTTTTTTCAAGACTGTTTATAATTTTTTTGTATTTTTGCTGCCAAGGTGCCTGTTTCCAGGTTTTCACCAAGGCACTTTTTCTAATTTTTTTTATTTTTTTATTTTTGAAATTTTATTTTATTTTTTTTTTTTTTTTTTTTGGAATATATAATTTTTTTGAGATACATCAAAGCGCCTATTGCTAGGTTTTCACTAAGATGATAATTTTTTCAAGACATTTTCTGATTTTTAGAATTTTTTCAGCATCATATATGAATTTTTTTGGAATTTTTTCAGGATCAATAAGTATGTACAAAGGATGTCCCCAAATAGAACGGGCATCAAGGATAAAACTTCTTCAGGTGCAAAACATTGATAGGCTCAGGGAGCTGCTCCCCCTGTTCAGTAGATAGTAGATAAGCACCTGTACCAAAAGCTGCTGTGATAATGTAGGGTCCAAGCCAATTAGGTTCAAATTTACCCTTCTGTTCTCTATTTTGTTGGTTCTTAGGATTCTCTCATAGGACAAGATCGCCTACTTGGAATGCTCTAGGGCGAACCTTTTTGTTGAATGCCTTGGACATCCGCTTTTGGTAGACCCTCATATGGTCAAATGATGCTTTGCGCTGAAAAGTGACAAAAGTAAAATACCGTCTTAATGAATCAACCATTTTTTTGTAAGGTATCAACTTGTCATCTTTTGTTTGATATTGCTCATTGACTTGATTAATGATCAACTGAGAATCCCCGTAGATATGTAGTTCTGTGATATTCCACTCTATAGCCATTTTTAGTCCATTTGTTAAAGCCTCATACTCGGCTATGTTGTTTGTGCATGGGAAGAGTAACTTGTAAGATTTGGGAATAGTGTACCCATGTGGAGAGACAAACAACACACCAGCTCCAGAACCGTTTTGCATGTAGGAACCATCAAAGAACAGTTTACAGGATCTCTCAGTCAGGTACATAATATGTTCATCTGGGAAATTGACTTGAATGGGCGTATTATCTTGAATTGGGAAATTAGCCAGTTGATCTGCAATAGCCTGGCCTTTGATTGCCTTGCGCTCAATATACTCTATGTCAAATTCAGAAAGAATCATCATCCATTTAGCAAGTCTACCCGTGAGAGCAGCTTTACCGAGCAAGTATTTGAGAGGATCAATTTTTGCTATGAGGTGTATGGTGTGCGCAAGCATATAGTGTCGCAATTTTTGAGAAGCAAATACTACTGCAAGGCAAGCTTTTTCAATACTAGTATAATTGGCCTCATAAGCAACAAGAGTGCGGCTAATATAATATATGGCCCTTTCTTTCCCTTGATCATCTAATTGAGCCAACAATGCCCCCAGTGAAGACTCAGTAGCTGATAGATACAAAATAAGAGGTTTTCCTGGAATGGGAGGCATTAAAATGGGAGGACTTGCCAAGTATTCCTTAATTTGATCCATGCTTTTCTGGCAATCCTCATTCCAGACACATTGAACACCTTTATGCAAGTTTTTGTTAAAGGGTTGTGCTCTATCTGCCAATTGTGAAATAAACCTCCTTATGGATTGAAGGCGTCCTTGAAGACTCCTCATTTGACTGATATTTTTGGGAGGTGGCATGTCTATAATGGCTTGGACCTTTTCGGGGTCCACTTCTATCCCTTTGGCTGAAATGATGAATCCCAATAATTTTCCAGAAGAAACACCGAATGCACACTTTTTTGGGTTTAATCTTAGTTGAAATTGTTCCATGCGATCTAGAATTACTTCTAAATCAGCCAAATGTGTTCCTCTTTTCTTAGACTTAGCGAGGGTGTCATCCACATAATCTTCCATATTCTTATGCATCATGTCATGGAAGATGGTTGTCATAGCTCTTTGGTAAGTAGCTCCTACATTTTTCAATCCAAAGGGCATGACATTCCAACAATAAGTACCCTAGGCGCATGTGAATGCAGTCTTTTCTTGATCCTCAGGAGCAATCTTGATTTGATTATACCCAGAAAAACCATCCATCAAGGAATAGATCTCATAGCCTATCGTCATGTCCACTATCATGTCTATATTAGGAAGTGGAAAATCATCCTTTGGGCATGCTCTGTTAAGATCTCTAAAATCTGTGCAGATTCGAATGGATTTATCATGTTTGGAAATAGGTACAATGTTGGAAATCCAGTCAGCATAGTCGATGGCTCTAATGAATCCTGCACCAAGGAGCTTTTCTAATTCAGCTTTCACTAAAAGAGCTATATGAGGGTGCATTTTTCGCAACTTTTGTTTGATAGGTTTCACACCTGGAGCTATGGACAAATGATGCATAATGAGATTAGTGTCCAACCCTGGCATGTCTGAATATGTCCATGCAAAATTAATTTTCTTCTTTTGGAGGAACTCAGTGTAGGCTTTCTTTTCTTGAGGGGATAAAGATTTAGCCAAGTGTACAATTTTTGGAGCCGCTTCTGTACCCAAATTAACAGCTTCTGTAGGTTCAACCAATACTGATGATCTATCCTGAAAATAGCTTGGGAGACTATCAAGTACCTCATCCGTAGGTGCCTCAGAGAGGTTTTCACCTTTGGATACGTCTTTTTTTGTTACTTTTTTTGGTTCTGACACCGCCACACAGTGGTTTTCGCCATCAAAACTCTTATTTGTTTTATTTTTATTTTTAATCTTGTGACTAAGGTACTTGATGTCAGGTTCTGTCATACTGGTAGCTGATTCACTGGTGGAAGAGACTACAGGTTCAATGGCATTTAGATAGCAGGTGATCTCATAGTCATTGTGAAATGTCAAGAGTTGAGGCTCTTGATAACGTTGAGACCAATCAATAAGGTTGGGGTCAATAAGGGGTAGGTTAATGACTGGTTCAATATTAAGGATATAGGTGGTGTCATCTCTGGTGACCACAGAATTGGATTCTGTCAAGTATCCCTCTAAGGTGTCTAAATTAGAATTTACCCGATCGAGCGAAGAATCGTCTACTAATAAGACACGTGGGTTCCAATCTTCTAATCTGACACATGACTCATCAGCTACGTCAGGTTGAGAACTATAGGCATGGACAACATCCATATCCAAGTCAACAGTTGCGTCTGAGAGTGAATCCCATTCAAACTCATGAGAGTCTATTTCTAAATTATTGTTGGGGCCTCGTGATGTAGAAGCCTCAAGATTTGGAAGAGTTTCCTCTCCTCTAGCAATTTTCTCAATCACAAAATTATTTGAATTATCACCATCCATTGCAGCTGGGATGGAGACACTATCCATAGTCAATCTCGCATTCATATAGTCACTATCTATCACAGCTATGATAGGAGGACTGTCAATTGTTAAATCTCTGGAATCTCCCCAAAGGAGATTTGTTGAAGGTACCCAATCATCTGTCATGTCTTGTTGATTTGTCAAATCTGGTACATATTTTGTGTCATCTTCACTATCCTGCCTATCAGGAAAGGGGATAGTGCACTTGTTATTCTTCATAAAGCCGAGGCCAACCGGTTTCTTAGACTTGCATCCAAAAAGATCATGATTAAGTGGTTCGGCTCTAGCATCTAGCCTGTGACTAAGAGGGCCATATCCTGGATAACCCATCTTTTGGACAAAAGTATATCCTCTCCCATAGGACTTAGGAGAGGGGGAGAAATTTTCATTGTGCTGGTACTTCTCCTCTTTGTATATCCAATCTTGAATAGCTACTTCCTCTTTTTCATCTTGTATTGGTATTGAGGATTCCACAAACTTGTCAAATAGTGTCATTACCGAAGAAGACGGTTTCATCTCTTGTGAAGGTTTTCCATAGGACCTAGGGGAAACAGGCATCTGTGCAAAAGAGTTAAGTTGATACCCCCCCATGCCAAGGTCTACTGATTTAAACTTGTCTTGACAGTCTGCTAAAGTTGCTTGATAATCCTCTGCTTCTCGATTAAGGGGGACATGAACATTGGCTGAGATTGAATTGACTAATAAGGTGCTATCCCCTGGTATGCAAATTTCTACTCCATTGTAGGGGAACTTAACACACTGGTGGTAGGTGGATGGCACCGCTTGCATGACATGAATCCATGGTCTACCCAGTAAAATGTTGTATGCAAGGGGTCCAGTATCAACAATTTGAAACAAGATATCTTTTTCAACTGGGCCAATCCTGACAGGAAGGACAGCCAACCCCTTAGAACTTCGTTCTGCCTCATCATAGGCCTTTATAGTGATCTTCTTTTTAGTGTCGATCACTTCCTCTAAATAGCCCAAAGTTTTTAACAAACTTAAAGTACAAATATTGAGCCCAGCACCCCCATCTATCAACACACGCCTAACACGGGTTTTATGAATCATTACTTCAATGTGAAGGGCAAGATTGTGTGGATGGCTTAGGGATTTGTCATCATCTTCTGAGAAAGAGAGGTAATGTGGGCTAGTAATGTGATTCACCATGCCTTGAAATTGGTCTATATCTATGTTGTTGGGAACATTTGCTATGCGCAAAGCATCCTCAAGGATCTATTTATGTCTAGGGGACAACTCTAGGAGCTCCAAGATTGAGATCTGAGCTGTAGTTTTCTGTAACTGATCTACAAGATTGTAGTTTGGTTTAGGAGTATTGGCAGACTTGGTGACATTCTTAGATGCCACTTGCTTGGATTTATTGGATGGACCTGAACTAGGACCTCTAAGAACAATAGGGTCTTGACTCCTAGTAACAACATTAAGGGCATGAGAAGATAACCTAGAATGAGGACCTCTCAGCACCACAACAGGTTCTTTGTCAAAGATAGGGGGAGAGTCATAACCAGGCGGGTCCTTACTCCTCATCATATTCACACTTGGCTCCACAAATTCAAGCATGTTTACCACATTTTCTACTACTGTGTAAGTGTAGTTGATTGCAGCCTTGCCATCTTTTGGTTTAGAGGTTTCCCCCTTGTCATACTTAGGCAACGACTCTTTAAATGCTTTGTGATCAGCATTGGTATTCAGTCCATCCACCTTAAGCTTTCCATTCTCAATGAGATCTTGGATAATGTGCTTGAGTTTCCAACAATTCTCAATGGTATGCCCAATGCCATTATGAAACGTTCAGAAAGCCTTCTCATCCCACCAATGTGGCTTAACGTATGGGATGTAATGTTTTGCAGGATCTTGAGGATGTGCCAAGTTGTTAGCGATGAGAGTTTTGAGAACATCCTCATATGAGTCACCCAATTTGGTAAATTGCCGCTTCTCCTTTCTGGGCCTCTCTTGATATCTTGGTTTACTTTCTTGCGGAGGAGTTGCATTGAGCTTCATAGCTTGAACTGCACTAGACAAGTGAAGGACACCTTGATCTTTAGGTTGGGGAGAGTCTACAACTCCATCATTGACAACTTGTTTGTTCTTGTTCCAATTGTTGTTCTTCCCTTTATCCTTGTTGTTGTGTTGACCATTGTTGCCATTGTTGCTATGTTTAGTCAAAATGCCTTGTTCTTTGAGAACATCCTCAATGCGGCATGCAGTTTCAATCATGGTATCAAAGGAATTGAAGACTATCTTTTTTATCTCATATCTCATTTCAGGCACCAAGTTACTGACAAGTATGTCAATCTTTTCATCCTCATGGATTGTCCTAGGATACCGAGAGCACTGTCGTCTCCACCTTTGTAAGAAGGTAACAAAGGGTTCCCCTTGATTTTGTTTCAAGTTGCATAGGTCCAACATAGTAACAGATCTTGATAGATTATATGCGAAGTGTTGAACGAATCTATGAACAAGTTCTCTAAATGTTTTGACAGGGGGAGTGATATTGGTAAACCATTCCATTGCTTGTCCTTTAAGACTTCTAGGGAATAACCTCAGCAAATAGGAGTCATCCTGATGGAATTCAAAGCTCATAGTATAGAACTGGCGCACATGGTCATGTGGATCACCACTGCCATCATATTTATCGTATTGAGGGAATTCCACCCTCCTTGGAAAATCCTTCATACTCACACTCTTGTCGAATGGATTAGGACAAATCGAGTCTAGTGAGAATGAGCTCTGAGGTTGCATTATTTTCTCCATCATTTTCTTCATTTGGCGGATTTCTTCCGCTTGAGAGGGATTTTGCTTTTGTATTTTGTTGTCCACATCAAAATTATAAGGGACTCGGGCGCCCTTGTTGATTAGACTTTCCAAGAACTTATCTTTGTTTTGTTCCAAATACCTATCTACATACTATTGGAAAATAGGCTCTTGTTGCATTCGCATAAAGTCTTGAGTATCAAGGTCATAATGTGAGCTACCACCTCCATGTTGGGAACCATGATGTGCATGTTGGGAGTGTGGTCTTGAGGTTCTAGGAGGGGTTTGCCTCCTATAGTGAGCATACTGAGAGGCCCTTCTTCCTCTAGGACTAGGAGATCTAGAAGGGGTTCGTGACTGCCTTCTACTTCGTGGTGTTCTGGAAGGGGTGGAGGGAGGAGAATTATTTCCACTGTTAGCACCCCTGTTGTTGAATTGAGTGTTTAATTGTTGAGCTAACAACCTATCTTGCTCCTCTTGGAATGCTTTTCTCTCTATGTCCAACAAGGCTCGTTGTTCCTCTTCGAGAAGCCTAAGTTTTTCTTCTTTTGCAGCTCGTTCATTTTGTGCAACTTGTTTTTCCTTCTCAATTCTTTTTAGCCTCTCACTTGTATGCCTTGAGGCTGTTCGGAGTGGAGAGTTTGGTCTGGAATGTTTGTACAAATCATTGGTATACGTTGCATTGACATGAGCATCACCAGGTTCATTGTCTTGGTCTTCGTGTTGTGACCATTGGTCTGGGTGAGCTCGTCTCTCATTCCTGTCAGCTCATTGATGTGCATCTAGGTACCTAGTGCTGATGGGGGGGGAACTAGGTTGAGCATCATGAGAGGAATTACCAAACAAAATCTTGTCTCTGTGTCTTTCATAGATATCATCAAGGGTTTGATCCATAGCTTCCCTCTCCCGCCAAGTCATGGTATAACTCATATCCATACCTGAGTGGGAAGGTGCTGAGGGGGTACTCAAATCACTAAAATGGCTCTTTGGGTCAAACCAAGTTTCAGACTTACTCCTAGGTGACTGGTCAAATATTGGTTCCTTTTCCGTTCTCTTTTGACTAGTCTGAACTGGGGGTAGTTGGTTGAAGACTATCTGAGGTCGCTTTCCGTGGCTCACTTGATATCTTGTTGTTACTGACATGAAAAGGATAGTTCAGGCAAACAAACAATTCTAGGAAACATCAATACTAGACTAGGATAGTAAAAGTTTTCTCTTGTCCAAGAGAAATGGTGAAATAGAACTATTGCAAAGAGGTGTAAACCAACACTGCCACAGAGGTGCTCAATTCTTGGGTGAATACCCTAGCACATATGGATCAGGAGGAAGACTTACACAAAGTACTGAATTTGAATGTATGAAAATGGGTGGACAATGAGATTACTAGCACTCTCCAAGTGTGTTATCAAAGAGTCTGAAAATTTATCTATTTGACAGGAACAATTCCTAATTTGTCAATATCAAGCAAAATTTCTTATGGGATCAAGGATCACTAACTCAAAAGGTCAAGGGCACAAGAACCCTAAATACAGAACAGGTCTCTAGAACTGGGACAAGTCATTGAATTGAAGAACTCAGTATTTCAGTTTGTTGTTGATGTTCAAAGATCAAGCAAGTATATCAACGGATTTGTATCAAGCACATAAGACAGCAATCAGGGAGTTCAAGCAAGCAAGTGTCTTCAAACAATGAGCAAGGGGCAAAGCAACCTTGCACATGAACAAGAATAGTGACTTAGTATGCTACTCCTTAAAGATGCTACTTGTGTATGTTCTTGAGAATGTTTTAGTAGGCACTCAAAACACAACAACATCCTAGCAAGCTGTCTAGAAGGATATACATGGCTTTTCTAAAGGGCATCCTTGATATACGCAAGGTACGTGAGGCCCAAATCCGTAGATGAGAAGAATCAAAAATCACACAGCCGGGGGGAGACGGTAACCCAAATCTCCTCCTTCACTTCTCAAAGGTATAAAGTTCTTTGAGGCTTAGCCAAGAGTGAAATCTAACTCATTCCCAAGAGAGGTGTCTTTGGATTCACCTCCCGATATTTATACTCCGCCGGAACACGGGAGTTAAGGTCGTCCCTTGAGGTGATGAAATCCCCAAGCAAGCCTTCTAAAAATGAAAAAGTAAGTAATTCTCTATCAAAAAGTATTGAAAAGCACTAAAGGTGGAACACTTAACGCTTAGAGCAAAGATGAGGTGAGTCCACAAGGTGGAACACTTAACACCTCACACAAGCTACAAACGAGTCCACAACCTAGAAAACAAGTGAGTTCCAGAAAGCACAGAAGGGTTGCCTAGTGGAACAATTAACGCTTATTTCCTATAGACCCCTCCCCTTTAATGTGGCGCTGAGATTGCAACCACAGGGCGGAAATGAGGGGCCGACGGATTAGCGAGTCCAATAACCCAAAATAGCAATCTAGATCAATCACAAGTAATCTAAGACTGCTAATCAATAAGACTGTTTTGATGTTTGAAACCAAGAATTACTTAATGTTTAAAAGACACGCATGCACTTAAACACAAACTTCTATGAAAGCAAATCTATGTTTGTTTATTTTCCATTAAGAGCATAAAAGAAAATGTGTTCTATGAAAGCATGTAACACTCAAGCCAAACACATGAGAGGTTCATTTTTAATCCCAAACCAAGTGTTATAGAGATTGTAGTAACTCACCTTAGGTCCAAAGATATACAATCCAGAATTTAGCACACATCCGAAAAAAAAACCCTAAGATGGTTAGATATGAAAATCAATTGTTAGGAGTTTGATTTAACATTGCTGTCTTCAAGACAGTCTTTAAAGATTGATTTATTTGACCAATAAAATCACAATATTAAAATTTCTGGAAAGAATGAAGTTTTTAGCCAACATCAAGAACTACCATTTTCAAAAATTACAAGGTCTTATGATTCCATTTGGTTCCTCAACCAATAATCTTTTCAGACTGCAATTTTTCTGTCATAAATCAGATTTAAAACACCAAACCCTGCCTAGAGAATCACATATCTTTCTCAAAAAGAATCTAAATGAAACCAAACTAGTTTCATAGAAACTATTAATGAATCTAGTTTCCAAATATGTAAGCCATTTATTTTTCCCATTCATAAATCATTTTCTAAGAATAAATCATTACTTGCAACTCCAATACAGATTGTTAAAAACTAGTTTTCACTCAAATGCCCATAACTTTCACAAATCTAAATAAAAATGACTCAAACCAAAAGGAAATGAAAGCTAAGTCATTTATCTTTCTAAAAAATATTTTTAGAGTTCCTGATTCTTTATAATTTGTCTGTACTAGATGTTTCAATCTGACTGTATTCAGAGAATCTCAAATCTGCAAATACCCACTTTCACCAAAATGATCATAATTTATTCATTTTTTTATAAAAATGAACCAAAAAAAAAACATGAGAAAGAAGATTCATCACACTATCCATCCATTATTATATTATAGGGTTTCAAATCTGTAAATGACCGTACAAAACCTGCAACCAATGCTAAAATTGAAAAAAATCAAGAATGAGGCCAGAAATTGATCTTTTCTGCCCCACGGTGGGCGCCAAAAATGTGTGATAGAAAATGGTCACACTTCTGTGAATCCTTGCATTCAAGAAGACTCAATAATGAGTTCTCAAATATCGATTCACAGCTCTCTATTCGTGGAGTGCAGGGGTTGTATTATGAGGCCCTCAGATTAACCTTGTTAAACCCATGCAAGTACACCAAGAAACGAGAGATTCAAGGATGAGAAGCAAGAGTGCTAATCTCCATTGATCTTCAAGTTATTGCATGTAAATGAAACTAATCTAGATGATTGACATGCAAGAAATAAACTACTCTATTGAGATGAAAGTATTACAAGTTCTTGCTAATTATGCTATGTGGATTAAGCTAGAACAATGAAAGGAAACATAAATTTAAACTATTATGTGAATGCAATATTAATCTAAACTATGGATTGCCATGAGGCATGAGAGAAGAAGACAAGAAGAAAGAAGTCTCAAATATCCAAGCTCCAAATGTGCTCAAAAGCTTCTTCCAAAATTGCTCTCCAAACCTGCAGCATAATAATAACATGAAAATTCTAGGATAGCTAATTGAGAAGGAGAGGGCTCCTTATATGAGAATTTGAGGAATTGAATGCAAATCCAAGAGCAATGTGGGATAAATCCAAAAAGAGGAAATAAAGCTCAGTTTTTAGAAAGTGTGGAGAGAAAAGGGATTTTCTTTATTTTATTTATTTTTATTTCCCTTTTTCATCACAAAAGAGCTTTAAGAGGATTTTTTATTTATTTAAAAGAATGAGTCTCTATTAATTAAATAAGATAACATTATTTAATTAAAAGAGAGATATTATTCTAAATAAGATAAAATCATTTAATTAAAAAAGATTTTATTTCATTTAAAAGATATCTCTTTCAATTAAATAAGGTTATTTTATTTATTTAAGAGAATATTTCTTTTAATTAAATAAAATTTATTGAAAGAATCAAGAAAAGGATTTTTGTTTTATTTTTATTTGATTTATTTCCTTTTCCATCACAAAAGATCTTTTGAGAAGATATTTTATTTATTTAAAAAGAATAATATCTCTTTTAATAAAATAAAATAAGATTATATAATTTAAAGATGAATATTAATTAAATAAGATAAAATCATTTAATTAAAAATGGATTTTAATTAAATAACATCATTTCATTTAAGGAATATTAATTTCAATTAAATAACATTATTTTATTTATTTAAAAGGGATTTATTTCTTTTAATTAAATAAAATTATTGATGACATGATTAAACCTTAGGAGATTATTGAAATGATTGAAATAGTTATGATTTGATCAAGGAAATTGATTTGAATATTGCAAAACATTGATTCAGAAAATTGATATTTGACAAATTGAATAAATGGGGCCCAAAGTCTAGGCGACCATTTTAGGGTGCATACAAATCCTACCTCAAGAGAAATAGTGAAGACTGAATTGTAGAAGTTGTTAAATGCTGGTTTTATTTACCTATGGATTTCACTTTTATTCATTGTCCCTAATAAAGGAGGAAAATGGAGAGTTTGTGTGGATTATAAATAATTAAACACTGTTGCTAAGAAATATCACTTTCCACTACCTTTCATTGATCAAGTCCTAGATTCACTAGCAAGGAAGAAGTACTTTTCATTTCTAGATGGGTATAGTGGTTATAACCAGATAAATATTTCCCCTGAGGAACAAGAGAAGACCACATTTACCAATCCTTGGGGAACCTATGCCTACTCTATTTTTCCATTTGGCCTTTGCAATGCCCCAACAACATTCCAAAGAGAAGTCATCGGTATCTTTTTAGACATCTCCCATGATTGCATGGAGATATACATGTATGACTTTACAAATTATGGTGTCACATATGAGGAATCCTTAATTAATTTGGGAAAGGTTTTGAAGAGATGTGAGGAGAATAACCTATCTTTGAATAGTGAGAAATATTTTATGATGATGTAAGAAGGTATAGTCCTAGGACATTATATATCTCATGATAGTATACAAGTAGATCCTGCTAAAATAGAAGACGTCCTTAATCTTCCTACTCCAACAAAATAGAAAGATGTTCAAAGCTTTCTAGGTCATGCTGGCTATTATAGGAGATTTATAAAGGATTTTAGTAAGATGTCATGTCCATTGTATACCCTACTTACAAAATATTCAGAATTCAATTGGAATCAAGCCTGTGATGAAGCCTTCCTGCAGTTGAAATCTGTTCTTACTCAAACACCTGTTCTCAAAGGCCCAAATTAGTCACTGCTCTTCCACATACATACAGATGCATCCGAATATTCTATAGGGGAAGTCTTAGAAAAAAAATATGGTGCAATTGAGAATGCTATATACTTCATCAACAAGAATTTGTAAGGCCCTAAGTTAAATTATACAGTCACAACAAATGAAATTTTAGCTGTTATCTATGCCCTCAACAAGTTTTGTCATTATATTAATGGATACCAGATATTTATGCATACTGATCATGCATCCACTGAGTACCTGATGAATAAACCCTCAATAATAGGAAGGTTAGAAAGATGTCCTTTTCTTATGCAATAATTTGACATAACTATAGTTGATAAGTCAGGCAAAGCGAATGTTATAGCAGATTTCTTATCTAGATTTCAGACCGATGATAGTTCTGAAAGGTTATTGATGATAGTTTTCCTGATGAGTATATGTTATCTATCTCTGATAACACACCTTGGTATGCATATATTGAAAATTATATAATTTCTAACAAAATTCATGCTTATTTATCACTTAAGGAAAAGAGATTGTTAGTTGAGAAAAGCTTTAACTTTTCTTGGATAAAAGACTACTTGTTCTACACAAGACCTAATCAATTAATGAGGAGATGTGTGTGGGAGGATGATACTTATGACATCCTCCATGCATTCCATGATGATCCATGTGGGGATCATTTTTCAACAAAGAGGACAACAATGAAGGTCTTAACAATAGGATACTACTAGCCTACACTACACAACAATGTAATAAGCTATACTAGAAAATGTGATCGATGTTAGAGGATGGGAAGGCTCACAAAATATGATGAAATTCCTTTATACTCTCAGTATTAGTCACACCTTTTGACAAATGGGGTTTGGATTTTGTTGGACCCATAAATCT
This sequence comes from Chamaecyparis obtusa, assembly GCA_027943335.1. Lineage (NCBI taxonomy): Eukaryota > Viridiplantae > Streptophyta > Pinopsida > Cupressales > Cupressaceae > Chamaecyparis > Chamaecyparis obtusa. Next base: position 121,052 of record BSBK01007457.1, read on the forward strand.
ACTATTAAATGGAAACTCTTACATCCTGATATGTACTGATTATGTCACTAAGTGGGTGGAAGTAAGAGAATGAAACATGCCAAGGATAACAGAGTTGCAAAATTCTTGTATGAAGAGATCTTCACTAGATAAGGAGTTCCAAGAGAGTTGGTGACATATCACAGAGTATAGTTTACATCAACATTGTGACGCAGACCAAGGTGAGAAGAATCCAATTAAGGATAATCCAAACCTTGCAGCTTCAGAGTTACAAAATGGAATACTCAACAAAATAGATAACACAACAATTGTTTCAAGTAATTTGCATTAACATGCCCAACTGTAAGGCCTTTTGGGTTAGGGCCAATTACAAATAGAAACAATTCTGCAATATCCACAGATCCAATACAATCTCAACTAGCTCAGCTCTGAAGGAAATCAGAAGCTGATGGAAACCCTAAGGAAAATCTAAACTTGAGCTCGTAAGCCTCCAAGCAATCTCCTTGTCTCCAAGTTTGCAAACCACTAGCTCTGCTCTCACAAACTATCAGATAACAATCCAATCTGCAAGATCATGCAAGAACTTTTCCACAACTTCGCCAACTTTAGCTTTCAGGCTTCTGTTCTGATCAACCTCTAAATTGTTTCCCTTTTTTTCTAAACATCTACCCAAACACCCCTTAAATACTAATCATCAGCCACAAATCAGTTGGATGAAACCCTTAACTCCTCGTAACAAATATTAAATGCCATACAAGTCGGCCCAACAAATCACACAAAACTCTAGTCGGCAAGCCAGAACTACCAAGCAACAGTGAATTAACCAAGCACGTCAGGCATTGCTGAGCACCAGTGTCAACCAAGCATCGCAGGCATGGCCGAGTAACACTTTCACTGAGCGCCAGAGACTATTGAGTTCCTTCAGTGACCGAGCTTCCTTCAATGACTGAGGCCATCAGTCAAGGCTACAACCAAGTAACACTAGCCAAAATACAAACACCCTATGCAGTTTCACTGAGGACAAAGAATGCCCCCACCTCAACCTTGGATGCCCCTGCATCACACTAATTATTGCACTAATTAATGAATATAACATAAGGCACAAGAACTCTAGTCTATATCAACCTCAAGAAAATGGAAAAGAAGATATCACTAACAAGTAAATAGAGCATGTTCTTACAAAGACAATCCACTTGCACAAAAAGGATTGGGCCAATCGATTTCTTGAGGCAGTATGGGCTTATAGAACTACTTGGAAGACCACAAAAAGGTTCACACCCTTTGAGCTATTGTATGGAAAGGTGGCCATGATGCCCATTGAGTTTAAACATAAAACTCTAAGGATTACCTTAGAATAAGACATAGATCTTCCTGTAGCACAATAAGAAAGGATCTTGCACCTGAATGCATTAGATGAAATGAGGAAGTCAGCCTTGTAGGACATTGAATTAGTTCAAATTCAAAGGAAAAAGTGGCATGACAGCCACATCAAAACCAAAAAAATTTCCCATAGTGACTGGGCACTGCTATATGACTCTCACTTTCAAGAAAATCAGGAAAAGTAGAACACGTGATTGCTTGGGCCATATGATATTGAAAAAGTGTTTGGCAATGGTGTAGTTTAATTGACAACCATTAATCTTGTGTGGTTTAATTTTTTGGTAAATGGGTTTAGGCTTGTCTCTACCATAAGCCAAACACCAAAGAATAATTCTTGCAGCAATTCAAGCAACAACAAAATGCATACCCTCCTGCAGTCGAAGGTGAAAGCCTTATGTGTGAAGCTTCTCTTTGAAATCATCATGACTTGTAGACCATAATAAAAATTCCTTTTCTCTATGAATTATTTTCTCCATAATAAATTATTTTTCATCCCATTTCATTCTGTGTATCTTTAACACCACTCATAACTCCACTTCAACCCCTTGAAAAACCATACATTTAGGCATACATCATCACACACTATGATGAATTAGTACTTTCATTAAAGGATAATCCACATGGCACATAGTAATATTTATTTTGACACTTGATTTATTTATTGTTCCCTAATTTTATTAGTATGTTTATGTATATTCCATTTATTATTTCGTTCAACCCATCATTTTTCCATGTGCGAACACATGACATCATTTAAGTAGGGGGAAAGGTCTAGTCATATACACATCATATGCCCATGTCACGAGCCAACAACATATTGTAAAGGTTGATTTCATGTCATGTCCTTTCATAATTAAATCTGCAACCTTAGTACAAGATGATGTGGCTGTTGAAGTTGTGTAAAATATTTTAAATATTTTTGAGCCTTCTTAAAAATTATTCTCGCATACTTTATATCTATACTTTTGATCATATCTTTCCTTTACTTCCATTTATTGCACCTTGTACCTTGTTTCAACATAATTTCCTTCTTCAAATTCCTAAATTTGGTATTAGCAAGGGTTTGTTTTAACAAGAAATTTTGGAAGGAAATTGTGTTGAGAAATGAAGAGGTTGTAGAAGTAAATTTGTGTGCATTGGGAGCTATATTGTTGAGAATTTGAGTTGGGTTGCAGAAAATTTTCAAATATTCAGTATGGGAGACCAACCTATTCGGCATGAACCAGTCAATCATACTATTCTATTGCAAGACCAGGTGTGTCTCCAACCACTTACCAGGTGTGGGTGGATGGACTATTTTTTGAAATTGAATGGTGATGATGAATGCAATTGCCCAATAATTTATAAATACATTTTCTAATGGAGAAGCTAGAGTAAGGGGATTGAGAGTCCTAGACATAGAAGAGCGCATATCAAAAGTATTTGGTTTTCTGATCATTGGGGAGTTGTACCCACAAGAGCATGATACAAGAATAACCAGAGCTAAGTTCACACACGTTGGTGATCACCCTCTTCAAACATACATACAAGGAACAAAGATACTATCATTGCCCGAGATCTATGCATAGATAGTTGTATACATAATCAGGTATTTAACCTGTGAAGGGCATTTTTCTTTCTTACACTCAGTCCATTTCATGTTGTTGATTCATGTCAGGAATCAACGTCTTATGAATGTTCTAAATTTCTTCTTTAATTTTCTTTTCATGTGCGCTAAAGAAGTTAGAAAGGGAAAGAAAAATGTTGTTACTCACCATAGTTTGATAAAACTCCTAGTTTAATGGTATTTTCAAGAAGTTTTCACACACGTTGGTGATTGCCCTCTTCAAACAGATAGACAAGGAACAAGGATACTGTCATTGCCCGAGATCTATGCATAGATAGTTGTATACATAATCAAGTATTTAACCTATGAAGGGCATTTTTCTTGCTTACACTCAGTCCATTTCAAGTTGCTGATTCATGTCAGGAATCAACATCTTATGAATATTATGAATTTCTTCTTTAATTTTATTTCCATGTGTGCTAAAGAAGTTAGAAAGGGAAAGAAAAATGTTTTTAATTCACCATAGTTTGATAAAACTCCTAGTTTAATGGTATTTGCAAGAAGTGTCACTTGGGAATTGGGAATATTTTTTTCATATAGAAGAATACAATTGGGGAATGTAGGGCCTTTAGGTAGACCAATTATGGAGAGAGTAGATACTTCTAGGGGTACTGTAAAAATAACATTGGAATCTTTTTCTTCTGCATTTGAGCATCTAAAGTTACCTAGGGCAGAGTTGACTCCTAAGAAAACTACAGATGGTACTCCCTCTTCAACACAAACCCCTATTCAAACTAGAGCTTCTAAAAGGAGAAATAAAGGTAAGGAGAAGGAATATGAGAATGCCCAAGAGGCACAAGAGCAACAGACTCTTGAGTTTGTTAACACCCTCTCTAGGAAAAGAAAAAGTGTAGAAATCCCTAATCTTGTAGCCGAGTGTGTAGAAACCCCTCTTCCTATTGCATCATCTCCTGCAAAAAATCAATAAAAAAGGAAAATTCAAAAGAGTGGTCCTAGAACCACAAAAGAAACCCTTGTGAGACATAGTGAAATAATACAAAGGAAAGAAGAAGCACAAACTAAGGCCCCTATTATGGAAATTTCACAAGAAACCTCAATGTCACACCCTAGTTCGACCTAGGAAGAGAATCTTGTTAATAATTTCATTTTAGAAGAAGAAAACATAGTGGAAGAATGGAGATAAATCATGGAAAAAGAAAGAGAAGACATCTTCCATTCCTCTTCTAAGCATGAGCATACATATTAACGAAAGACAATGTTGATAACCCTTTAAGGGGTTTTTATGACATAGAGGAGGATGCACTTGATGAGACACCTCTAGAAGAGATGTATAGACAAGAGTTAAGAGAATAAGTTTATGTCCTGCATCCATAGGAGGAAAAATATAAAATAATTCACCCAACTACAACTAAAGTGGAAATGATGGGAATAGCAAATTGAGTAGCTACAACTAAAAAATTGGCCACACCAGAAGAGCCTCAATAGATGGGTGATGACTAGCAGAATGCAGTGGGTGATGAACAACATAATGTAGAGGTGTAGAATTAAGTAGTCAGTGGCTCAGGGACAAGAACTCAAGTCTATGACCATACTCCTCATTTAACATGCCATGCACTTTCATTAGATTTCTTCAAAAAAGTGCAATTTGAGGAAAGTGAATGGGACTTTGAAAGAGGTAGAATGAAAAAATAAATTCAACAACAATAAAAAAAATATTGAATACTTAAGGCATAAAATTGAAACAATAAAAAACATTATTCCTCAGTTAATGGAATATAGACCTCCACCAAGCGTTTATTCCCTTTGCCTAAAAGAACAAAATTTGTTGTTTAAATTGATCAAGACCCTTAGAGACCTTGATCCTAGTATTGACACATAAAGGGAGTTTTATGATCTTTACCAAGCTTCCCCTTCCTAGTTGCAAAATTTACTTTGTGAATTTTAGTTACACAATTATGCAGTGCAACTTGGTATCGAATTGAACCCATTTTTTTTTATGGGAGATATATACTTGAAATCTCTGATGAGTTGGGCAAGAAATGAAATAAGCTTTGGGGAGAAGTTGAGAAATTAAAAAGAGACAGAGAGGACCACAATCATGCCTCTAAGGCCTAAGAGTAGGGATCCTACTACCCTTTATTTAGATTGGCTTAAAATTATGTATGGAATACCGAGTGAGGAACATAGGATAAGTGTTATTTCCCTTAGGGAACAAGTGTACATGGAGTTTTATAGTATGCCCTTTCATTAAGGATAGAGAGTAGCAACAACCTTAACTCATAGGTGGGAAAGGTTATCTATGATTTTGAAGAAAGTAGAACCCCACATTATGATTAGTTTTAGAGATGCAATGCATAGAGCTCCTAGGTATATACAGTCGGGCAGACAAAAAAAGATGGAACATTGGCTCCCTTTGACATCTCAATCACCTATTTTGATGTGGCCACTATACAAATGCATAGATACAAAATTAGATGAAAATATAGAGAATGCCAAGAGAGAATAGTTGGAGTGTTTAACAAAGGATTTTACTAGAGCATTGGCAACCAGAGCTTTGGATAGATCAACATTGGGGATTTCAGGGTGAATGAAAAAATCAGGAACTTTACAGTGCTGGAGGACCAACACTAGTATAAGAAGGGGGCAATGATAGGATGTTAATTTACCCATATTCCTGATAGTATTTTTCATATTTTTTCTAGTTTTTGCTATAGGATTGTTCTTCGTATAATCCTTAGACATGTCCATTTTTTGTCTTGATCAGCTCCATTGGCATGCACCCAAAAGACTTAACTTTCATGGTTGAACATTAATGCTTTTATGAAATTATGCAATATACTTATATATGATAATATTATTATGTTCTAATGAATATTTAATCACGTGGAAAATGTATATATGCTACATATTTGATATGTATTGTTCTTGTTAACATTATGATACATATTAGATCATCAAGGAAGAATGACCAACATGGTGTCCAAGTGGTTAGCTGTGAAGACCTCGTCTTGCAGCTGAAGAAGTGGTCATTGGAGAAGTTCATGGATAAAGATGGCGATAGCCAAGTAAAGATAAAGTCAAGAGGGTGATCTTAATTCAGAGAAAATCTAGGAAGAGTGGATGCTAATTTTTTTCTTCATGTTGTTGAATGATTTTCTTGTTCCTTATTCTATGGATGTTTATGCACTCCATCTTCCTAGGATGCAATAATGTAAATCCACCTATATAATTATATGGTGTGACTATTTAGTTAGTAGTTAGTTCACTTATAAATAAGTAGTTACTCTCCTTTAGAAGCAAGCTAGAAGAGAGTGAGTTTGTAATAGCATATTCTATTTTTACCTAAGTTCAGTTTTCATGAATGTAATCAACACTATTTTTGTTATATGAATAAAATGATGAAGTTTTGAAGATCAAGATTTTTTAACTGAATTCTAGACTCACTCACTCAAGGGGTCCCACTTGGTGAGAAAGCCATAGTTAGTATTAGTTTACATTCTTGAAATATTTTGTTTTAGTTTTGTTAGAATTGGCCGATTCCTGCAGCCACTCAAAGTCATTTCTTGTGACTATTCCTGCAGCCAAAGTAGGTAAAGTAGTGTTTGTTTGATTCAACCTAAAATTTTTCTTGGTTAGTTGCATGAATTTAGTTTAGTATATTATTTTTTAAGTATTTTGGTTAACTTCTTTCCAAGCATTTATTTCCTATAGCCATAGTATAGAGTTACTTTCAAGTATTTACTTCCTACGGCTTAGGGTTAGTATGGATCTAGTACGAACTTAGTGCATAAAATGTGCCAACCCATTTCAAGTACGTGTCTCTATGTTGATGATTAAATGAGCCTTCATAATGAGAAAGATAGCTACTTGAATAGGATATCCAATGCATGATTCAAATGATGCACCTACTTAATAATCTCTTCGTGAAGTCAAGTAAATAACTCTTGGAATCTTGAGACTACTTTTGATGTGATGTCCAATTGAGGAGAGGTAGGTTTCTTATATACCCCTCACAACATTTCAAAGCTTAGAATCAGAGGAAGCCAACATAATTTTAGATTTCCTACTTAACCATTGATATGGGCCCCTAATTTAAATTTTAGGGAAAACCTCAGGAAATAGATCAACTAGGTCAACCTATTTCCCCGAAAAGGCCTCAAAATTTGTTTTGAGGTTTGGATTGTGGAGAAGATTCCAAAATGAAAAGAAAAATAGGGTTTGGATCAAGTATAATGAACATGAAAACCAAAGAACACTAAAATGGGGTGTAATTGAGCATCTGATATAGGTTCTTACAATTTAGGATGGTACATTTATCCTCCACTTTAGCGGGAGTATAAGATTACCTCATGATCTTGGTAAAGTAGATCAAAGCATTGGATTTTTTTTTATCAAGGTCAAGGAGATGAGTAGACACCAAGCCCCCAAGTGACTTAAGTCCTCATTAAATCCAAAATCAAGATAAAAAGAAGTAGCATGAGAGAAAGAGAGAGAGATGACCAATTATCCTAGTAAGGTTTTTTACTATTCTAAAAAGTAAGCACTTAATTCTATGCACTTTTAAAGACCATTTTATCCCTCCTTAGTGTTTTTCTTACAATAGGACCTCATATTGCATTTAATTATATAAATAATTTAAATCAAGGTGCTCTTTCTTCCTCTAATTTTACACAAAACTCTAAGTTGTCTCTAATTTCTATGCTCCATTACCCATTTATCCACCCATTTCACACTAAAATTGCATTTTCTTTCTTATCTGTCTATTTCTCTCCAAACCTCTTTTATGCTCAAGATCTTTATGATGTTCCCATTGTTGGAAGATTGTTGAACATGTCAGAGTTTTGGATTTGGGTGTGTTGACATTAATGTTTTGTCATTGATGTCAACATACTTGTTTCTATCTCAAACAATGTGTTTAGGATGTTCGATAATGAGAATTTCAGTTGATTAGATGCTATACTGAATATCTTGAGGTGTGATGGTGAGGTATTGTTCTAGGATGTCTGTAGATTATCTACAAAGATTCATAGAGGTTGGTTTGATAGTTCAAGTAAGATGTGATCAAGTTTTTGTCAAAGTGTTATTGTGACCAATAGTTGTGTATTTGGTTCGGTATGACTTGGATGTGATGTTTTAGAGGTTGAAAATATTATTATTGTATGATCCCTTATCATTTTGGTTACAATTGGTGTTGTTCATGATTTAGAGTATTGAAAGAAATCTCTTGTTATAATAGAGTTCGGTATATAAGTATTCCTTTTGATTAGAGATATAGATGAGTTTGGATTTTGTATTAGAGATGTTGTGAAGGTTCAAGATGGTATTCATGTTGTGTGTTAGTGTTCTTGGATCATGTGATTATTATTTTTTTGGTTTGCATTGGTTGATATGATCGGATTTTATGCTTTCATAGCATGTTGGTGTTTCTTCATTTAGGTCTTAGTTGACTTGATGAAGTAACGTGAATTGCAATTATTGATGTTGCTTTGGTAGAACTTGTGCATGTTTGAGGTTGAACATTTGGGTCCTATATAAGTCTTAGATGACTTGATTTTGACCGCATTGAAGATTGAGCATGATGTTTATATCTTTTATTGTATTAGGTCTTAGTTGACTTAGTGGTTGATTATTCTTTGTAATCGATATAAATGAAAGATCATTTTGTAATTGAGAGTATGTATATGTGAGAGAAATGATTGTGTAAATGTGTTTTGTACTTAAGGTAGAGTTTGTACTTCATTGGAACCGTATTGGGATAGGAGATGTTATTTGTTAGTTCACTTGTAAGGACTATATGTCCACCCCTCTTTAATTGAAGTTAGATCAGTGAACCCAATTGAGGGCCAGATCTGAGATTATATTGTGAGCAATGAGCTCTGGGCAGTGAACCTATAGATTGGGCTATAAGCCTATGGTTGTAAGTGCATCCTTTGTTATCTATTTTTCTCTTAATAAGATAGTAATTTTAATAAATTACACTCATTTAGTGGGTTTGACTCCCACTGGGGTTTTCCCTTAATCGGGTTTCCTCAAGAACAAATCATTGTGTTCTGTGTTTTTTTCATGAACCTTACATTATTGTTTATCTTTTAGATCTAAGTGGCTAAAGTGAAATTAATGTAATTAGGTACACACAACTTATTCACTCACCCCCTCTCAGTTGTGCTTGCCTCCTTTTGGGCCTAACAATTGTTATCAGAGCAAAGTCCTTTTGAAGAAGCTTTATCACTTGAAGGAAATCCATCATGGAAAGTATAAGAAGAGACAGTCTGAAGTTTGATGGAAAAAAATACCTAATTTGGAAGGATTAGATGACTACCTACCTGATATGCATGGGAGAAGATGACTACTAGAAGGTAACTAAGAATCCTTATACGATTCTGAATGACCTAACAAATGCTACTACAGATGAGAAAAATAAATTCAAGGAGAACATGTTAGGAAGAGAGGCATTGATCAAAGCCTTATCAGATTCAGAATATTCACACATTTATGGATTGACAACTACACATGAGGTATGGACAAAATTAGAAATTATTTATGAAGGTGATACTTATGTTAAGTAAGATAAGTTGCAGGGACTAAAATCTAGATATGAAGACATGAAATTGAGTGAAGGAGAGATTGCCTCAATTTATTTGCAAAGAGTGAATGATTTGGTCTATAAAATTAGATGTGCTAGAGGAACCTTGACAAATAATGAAGTTTTGACTAGATTCTGAGTCTTTTCCTTCATGTTACAGTGAGAAGGTTGTTGCTATTGAAGAATTGAGAACCATAAGACCTATTTCAAGAGAAGCTTTGGTTGAAAGACTTTGTGCCTATGAGATGACTACACTTAGTAAGGAATTTCTAAAGTTTGAAATTGCATTCAAAGCAAGTGTGACCAAGTATGACCAATGAGAAATATCTACAAAGATGAAATTCAAACACTGTGCTAAGGATTGGGAAGAGATCATGGAAGAAGAAAGGAATATTGATGAGGTTGAAGCCTTGATTCCATGAATACTACCTAAGGGCTTTGGTAAGTATGAAGGAAAATTACCTTTGAAATATTTCAATTGTAATAAGATTGGTCATATTGCATCTAGATGTTTGAAAAAAAATTAAAAGGATACTAGAGATAAATCTAAGAAATATTATTCTAAGGGTCATAAAAGTTTTTATGTTGCTAAAGAAGGTGTGACTAATGATGAGTTTGTTTCTAGTGAGGAAGAAATTTCATCTATTGCTATTAAAGAGGAAAATCCTAATGAAGAAAAGGCATTAGTCTCAAGAGTCGTTAAAAAAGATGAATGGGTTATTAATAGTGGATGTTCACATAATATGACTAGTGATAAAGATAAGTTTGTGAAGCTTGAGGACTATGATGGAGGTTTTGTTAGATTTGGTAACAATGCTCCTTGCTTTATTGAAGGGAAAGGATCTATTATTCTTGATGGTACAAATAGTACTAATGATTTCTTGTGTGTTGAAGGTTTAAGTCATAACTTGTTGAGTGTTGAACAACTATTGGATAAAGATTACAAATCGGAATTCATGGATGGAATTTGAAAAATCATTAGAAGTATAGGAAATATTATTGCATCAGGTACACAAGCTGTTGGTAATCTACTTAATTTGAGGACTGTTGAGAATACATATTTAGTTTCTAAGGTTAATGATAGTTGGTTATGGCATAGAATAATTTTTTATGTGAACTTTGATAATATGGTGAAGATTAGCACTACTCATGTTGTGAGAGATTTTCCTAAAATAATAAAGTCTAATAGTATGTGCAAATAATGTCAATTGGGAAAGCTAACTAGATCTACTTTCAAGAATAAGACATATTCTTCAAATGTATTGTTGGATTTAGTGCATATAGATCTATGTGGTCCTACTATGACAAGAAGTTACTTCAGTGATAGATACTTTATGCTATTTGTTGATGAATATTCAAGGATGATGTGGGTGACATTTCTGAAGGATAAATCATAAGCCTTTCAGAAGTTTCATATATTCAAGATATTGGTGGAGATAGAATTTGGAACAAGATTAAAATGTATGAGATCAAACAGAGGTGGAGAGTTTACATCGAACAAGTTTTATGCAATCTGTGAAGAACACAGGATAAAGAGACAAAATTCATCTCCCTGAACCCCATAGAAAAATGTGTTAGAAATAGGGAATATTGAGAGGGGGGGTGAATCAGTATTCCACAAACTTTATCTTTTGCCCAAATATGGATATAACAGATTATCTTCACACATGCATAACATAAGAAACTAAATAACATGCATAGCAATAACATCAAAGAACTCATAACACATTGTTTGTTCTCGAGGAAACCCTGGCCAAGGGAAAACCTCGGTGGGGATGGTACCCACAAAGATTCACTAATCAAAAGTATCCTGTTAAGGATATTGAACTTGTTAGGAGTCTATTACAAGCATATAGTGTATCAGTCCTGATTAAGGGACTATAGGCCTTGTTAGAAGCTTCAACCCTGTTAGGAGTTGTCAATACAAAATCTGATTACTAGATGAGCCCACTGCCCAAACAAGTAATATACAATGCATACAAAATAGGTCAAGGTACATAACCCTTTTCTGCTTGTATCAATATTCCTTTGCTGCTCTTATCTTCGCATTATCACTATTACATTTGCTTCACAATTACATTTATGACATCACTTTTTCTTTGCTTCCTCTTTTTTCTTTTCAATTACAATTGCATATATATACAAGTTATTAAGGCTAATAACTTTACATGGTTGGCTTCCATATATCATTATCTAAGAGTTAACATCTAGGATGTCATCCCTTTATATTGTTAAGTCATTATTTTGATAAACAAAATAATCCCTTAACTCTTTACCAATTCTACCTTCATATTCTGTCTTGTCGGCTTCACACTGTCTTCGGTAAAACTGTCATAACTAATTTCATACATGTCATACTAACTTGTGCTTTGATATGGGTCATCATTAGCCATCATAGAGTCTATGTTCAAGTGCGCAAGCACTGAACTCACTCCAGTCAATGTCGCAAACAAAAAATGTGTCCTGGTACATTGTGAAAACACTGTCTCACACTTAGACAAATTTGTGATGTGCTATGCTATACTTTCTCTCTGACTTGTGTGATCTTCATGAGGATCATATGTTTCCATAATGACAACATCTATGTACTCACTTCAGCCAAATTGCCAACAATCTCCCCCTTTGTCATTGGTGGCAACATATGAGAAAATTGGCTAAGTGTACAATAGCAAAATTTCAAAATTGTCTCAAAATTGGCCATAGTATAAGATATATACTATCCTTATATCTCCTCAAAAATAATTCTTATATATTTCAATACTCCCCCTAAGAGTATACATAATACTATCAATCTTATGCTCTGTATAATTCTCAATTTTCTGTATATCTCTCCCCCTTTGACAACAATGACAAAATAAAGTAGGGAGGCTAACAAAATTTGTAACACAAAAGATTATACCTTAAATGTCTTATTGCAAAGCCAATAGGCTTGTGACACAATATGCAAAATCAACTTTTATAGCTTCTAACTCTTTTTCCCGTGACTTCTTGATGGAATCTGCCACATTAAGTAGTGTGCTCAGTCCATAAGCTACAATTTGACATGCTTGGAGGGTCTCAAAGTTGAATTTTTGAAATGATATCCTAGTTGTAAGACATTCTTCTAGATGCTCTTCAATAACACTTATCTTCATGGAAGTATGTTCTCTCAGAAGAGTGAGTCTCCTCATTTTTCTGTTCCTCTCATCTTGCAAAATTCTTATTTCATCATACAGCTTCCGAACTTTCTTCTCAACATGACTAATCTTCACATTAGGATTAGAAAGAAGGTTTGATTCATTCTGAATCTCTACTTCCTTCAGCTTGATCTGCTTGTCTTCTTCTGCTGCCAAAATCTCTAGTGTTGTACACTGTATGTACAAAGACTTTCCTGTTCCCAAATGTCTCCTCAAATCCTTGATACAGATATCAAGACTATTGACATCATCTCTGATATTTTGACTGATACTCAAAAGCATTCCAGCCTCATAGTCTGCTTGTGCCTTTACCTTTGCAATCTCAGATAAATTTGTAAACTCATCAGCAAAGGTTCTCATCAATTTCTTTTCTTTCTCCAGAGGGTTTGCATCTGCAATCTATGTGGTTACAACTCCTTGTAACTTTTTAGTTAAGTCCTTCAGACAACCTTCAAGATTCTTTACCTTCTTGTTTTTACCAATAATTTTATTCGGGGAAGTGATCAATTCTAATTGATCATCATCATCAACTTCCTTTCCTAAATCTTCAAATAAAGATCCAATTTCTTTCATCTTTTCAATCTTAGGAGTAAGACTGATGTCTTCTTTTGTAGGAAGGGGTATTGCAACCTTAGTTTCTTTAGGTTCTTCAGTCATAGATTGGGTTAGTTCTGCTTGTTCAGTTCTATCCGATTCATCAAGATCCGAATTGTCAACAATGTTCTCTAAGTTCTAAAATACATTTTCTTCAGTGTCCAAAGTAATCTTTGTACCTTCAAAATTCATAGATTCTTCTTCAATATTTATAGCAGGTGGAGAGGGAATATCCTCTTGTTCTGCTTCTTTCTCTTGCTCTACTGCAACTGAAGTCTCTCCAACAATTTCTGCCATAACTTTAATTATTCCTTGTTCTGTTTCTGTTCTCACTTGCTCATACTTTCCTGCCATGATCTGAATGGTTCTCCTCTTAGTCCTCAAAAGAGTGCCAAGGGGCTTCAAAATTTGTTGAAGATGCTCATCATCTTTCACAACACATAGTTTCCTCACCATATTTTCTCTTATAGTTCTATCTTCTTCTCGTGCTCTCATTTTCCCGTTAACAAGCTTCTTGAATAGGTCATCATGAATCTTGCCCTGAATAGTATCAAACTTCTTGTTAGCTAGAATCATGTGCTTAACAACAGAATTTTCAAGATTCAATCTCTCAGAATAGTCATAAAGGTCATAGTACTTATTCATCTTAGTAAAGTCTCCATCTTGTATGATTTCTTCATTTACTCTCTCAATTCTGGGTTTCCATGCTTTCTTCTTCACAGTAGCGTCATCATCTTTAATTGCTGCAATTTTCCTAGGGATTGGTGGCACCAAAACTTTTTGCCTCTTACCAGGTCCTGTAGCACTTTCCTTCACTCTCTTGCTGGGTGTGGAAGAAGAGGATCTAGTGGATTTCCTTGTTTCTTGTTCTTCCTCAGGTTCCTCAACTTTCACCTTTACTTGTGTAGGTTCATGCCTAACTACACTTGATGACAAGGGAGGTACAACCAAGATTTCTTTTTGCTCAATACCTCTGATAGCTACTGCTATCTTCTTTGCAATATCAAACTCATGCTCTGTCATGCTAGAATCCTTTAATATTTTCTTTATAGTGTTGTCCACTTTCTTCTTAGACTGCTTTTCTTCCATTATAGCTTTAGCAAAGTTGAAGTTTTCTTCAAATGTTCCAAATCTCTTGCACTGGGTGTCCAAATTACTGTTAAGTAACCTGCCAACATATCCTTCTATCTCTACCTCAGATATCTCATAGCCAAGAGGGTCTATGAACTCAATTCTAGGTTCCACTGTTTCAATATAGGTAAAGTCAGTGTCAACCATGAAACATATATCATCTTTATATTTCTCCACAACAGATTATGGAATCCTTGATCTGCTAGATACCAATCTCTGAAATGTCTTCAATACCAACATAGCACTTTCATTCACATTATCAATAACATGTCTTAAATATACTTTATTGATTCTTTCCATAGTGTTTTGTCCATTATTCCAATCATCTGTAACTGTGTAAGGAAATCTCCTTAATAGGTGGAAAAACATATAAGTGATCAAAGAAGAAATTCTAAATTGTGCATTCTTGGTCTTCTTAATCTTCTCCAAGTTTTCAAACAATTGAATTCTCAGGATATCACACATATCTACTAGTACCTTGTCAACACACATCAAATATGCTATATGTATCATACCAGCTGCCATATCATCTTCTCTAGAATTTGCACAAAACTTAGTGGTTAGGATTTTTCACAAATATCTTACATCATCTTGCTTGATTTTACTAATTACAATTCCTCTACCATTATAGGATGAACCTGTGTTATCAATAATTGTTTTCCTCATATTCTTCTCATATAAGGGAATATCACCAGATTTAGATAATCCAGTTACATCATGAATCAAATCAGCAATAATGTCTATTACTCTATCCTCTAGCCAAAATTTCCCATTATGAATCCTGCTCAAAGTGATCTTAGTGCATTCTTCATCGTCAAACTCATATTTCAATGAATACCTAACAATCTCATTGTCTTTCAAATGTTCATATCCTTGCTTCAAAGACATATCTTGATTGTAAATCTTCTGATACTCTCTGGTAAAGTCACTGTCACTTAGGGTTTCAATCTTACATCCAAGATAACTTCTTACATTTTCCAAATGCAAAACTCTGTCTTGTACGGATGATAGTGCTAACTTAGGATCATCTTCCAAGGGTTCTACTGGTTCTTTCTTCAATCTAGGTCTATTCTTATCTCTGACATCGTGAATTAAGGATACATCCATGATTGCTTCTAATCTCTTATACCAATTCAAAGATTTATCAAGATAAATACCTCAAATTCATGATTTTAGGGCTTCTAGAGATTCGACACTTCAATCCTTCACCAAATCACTGCAAAATGCTTCCAATCACTGCTTTCTGCTCTTCCAAACACTTCGATTCACTTTGATAGACAAATAACTTCGATCATAACCTTTTATCACTTGAATCTCACTTAGGTCTGACATCGCATTCAATTCTTTTGCCGCTTCATTCCAAAAAGTTATTTCTGTTAACCTGCAAAACTTAAAACTTCTTGCAATCTCACAAAACATAACATTTTCTTTTGCACTCTTAACCATAGCATTAGTACATCATAAACTACCTTACATTAATTGTGCAAGACTTAATGCATCATAAATATACTTCTACACTAATTCTAAGTTCCTAAACTACTGCAATTTACATAATTTAAGTGCTTAAAGATAAGTCAAGTAAGGATTCACTCTTACCACTTGATACTTCACCTTTCTGATTACCTTCAATTTTGAATGTCTCCTTGATCTGTGCCTTTAACAAACTTTACTTCATCTTCATTACTGCAGCAACCTTTCTGACTGTTTCTTGTACTTTCATTTCTTCTTGCATGATTCCTAGGGTTAGGGTTAGGATGATAAGTTCCATTGTTAATTCTAAAAAATCTTGCTATATGTCCAATCTTGTTACATATCTGACAAATAATTTCATTGTTCCCATATCTCAATCCTTGTTGATTGATCTGTGACTTGCAATTTCTAGCAATGTGTCCAACCTTGTTGCATCTATAACATACTACATTTCTTCTATTCATATCTTCAATAGGTCTCTTATCTGTATTGTTAATATTCCTAAACATTCTACTACCATAACTATTCTCAATAACATTAGATTTTCTACATTCAATAGCTCTATGTCCAAAACCATGACACTTATAACAATAACCATTAAAAGGTTTAAATTGTTTACCTGTGCAATCTCTCTTCATGTGTCCAATAGTATTACAACCAAAACATCTACCTTCGAATTCTCTTTGCATACCTTTGGGTGATTCTTCTTGCTTCGGTGATTCTTCTTCTTTAGGTGCATCTTCAGATTTGTTGATCTCATCTGACTTCTTCTCATCAATGCTTTTACATACTTTCAGATCTGGTTCTTTTCTTTCATCATTTGTTCTGAATATATTAAATCCAAGTCCAGTCTTATCATAGGATGGTTTCCCAAAAGATACTTGTTCATCGATCTTCTCACTATTTGAATATAGCCTTTCAAGTTGTTGTTTGGATCGAGTCAATTCACCTTTCACAATCTTATTGTATTTCTCAAGTTCTGTATGCTACAAATTTACCTTCTCAAATTTAGATGTTACTTTGCCAAGTTTAGATCTTAATTCTTTATTTTCAATCTTCAATCTTTCATTCTCAGATCTCAGATTTGCTTCATTTTTGTCATTTCCATCTTTCAAACTTAGTTTCAGTTTTGCAATCTTCAGTTCATGCTTAAGGATCACATTTTCTTTTTCTAAATTGTCATCACAATCTTCAATAAGAACTTCGGATTCCTTTTCAGATTTCAGATTTTCTATCTTGTTTTTCAATTTCTCAATAAGGTTCTTTGCATCATCATATTTCCTTTTCAGTTTGTTTCTTTCATCAGTAAGCATATCAATCTGCTCAAGAGCTTCATCAAGATTCTTCTGTAGCTTATCCATATCCATAGAGATCTTACTCAAGCTACTAGGCTTTCCTTGAATGATTCTTCTCCAAGTAACTAAGCTCTGATACCAATTGTTAGAAATAGGGAATACTAAGAGGGGGGGTGAATTAGTATTCCACAAACTTTATCTTTTTCCCAAATATGGATATAACAGATTATCTTCACACATGCATAACATAAGAAAATAAATAAAATGCATAGCAATAACATCAAAGAACTCATAACACATTGTTTGTTCTCAAGGAAACCCTAGCCAAGGGAAAACTCCGGTGGGGATGGTACCCACAAAGATTCACTAATCAAAATTATCTTGTTAAGGATATTGACCCTGTTAGGAGTCTATTACAAGCATATAGTGTATCAGTCCTGATTAAGGGACTATAGGCCTTGTTAGAAGCCTCAACTCTGTTAGGAGTTGTCAATACAAAATCTAATTACTAGATGAGCCCACTGCCTGAACAAGTAATATACAATGTATACAAAATAGGTCAAGGTACATAACCTTTTTCTTCTTGTATCAATATTCCTTTGCTGCTCTTATCTTCGCATTATCACTATTACATTTGCTTCACAATTACATTTATGACATCACTTTTTCTTCGCTTCCTCTTTTTTCTTTTCAATTACAATTGCATATATATACAAGTTATTAAGGCTAATAAATTTACATGGTTGGCTTCCATATATCATTATCTAAGATTTAACATCTAGGATGTCATCCCTTTATATTGTTAAGTCATTATTTTGATAAACAAAATAATCCCTTAACTCTTTACCAATTATGCCTTCATATTCTGTCCTGTCAGCTTCACACTGTCTTCGGTAAAACTGTCATAACTAATTTTGTACATGTTGTACTGACTTGCACTCTAAGATGGGTCATCATTAGCCATCATAGAGTCTATGTTCAAGTGTGCAAGCTTTGAAATCACTCCAGTCAATGTCGCAAACAAAAATTATGTCCTGGTACACTGTGAAAACACTGTCTTACACTTAGACAAATTTGTGATGCGCTCTGCTATACTTGCTCTCTGACTTGTGCAATCTTCATGAGGATCATATGTTTCCATAATGACAACATCTATGTACTCACTTCAGCCAAATTGCCAACAAAATGGAGTAGCTGAGCAAAGGAACATGACTATCTTAGACATGGCTAGGACTACGATGATTGAAGGAAAAGTATCGTAGATATATTGGAAGAAGCAACGTGCACTATAGTATATACTTTGAACCAAGTATAGATTAACTAGGGAACCAACAAGACTCCTTATGAACTTTGGTATGGTCATGTCCCTACAGTGAAATATTTTAGAATTTTTGGAAGTAAACGCTACATTAAGAGAGATGAAGACACTGGAAAGTTTGATCCTAGAAGTGATGAAGGAATATTTCTTGGTTATTCTACCAAGAGAAAGTCGTATAAATGTTATAACTATAGATTAAAGAATATTTTTGAAAGTGAAAATGTCAGAGTTGATGAAAATGAGAAGAGGTTTGAAAGGAACTGCAGGTATGATATGGTTGAAGATGACAATCAGATTGTGGAAATGCAAAAGCAGATCAAGATGGATCAAAAGAGTAGAGAGAACTAGAAGGAAGTGAAGTGGATGTTAAAAATGAAGATTTTGATACACATCCTATACCAAAGACTCCAAGATATGTAAGGATTAATCATTCTGAAGATTTCATTATTGGCGATAAGAATAAATGTGTTCAGACTAGAGGAAGAATCACTAGAGATGTAACATGTTTTCTATCTGATTTTGAGCCTAAATATTTTAAAGAAGCATGTATTGATGAGAGTTGGATGAAATAAATGAAGGAGGAACTTGATCAGATTGAAAATAACAAGACTTGGATCCTTGTTCCCAGACCTATTGACAATAATATGATTGGTACTAAGTGGGTATTTAAAAATAAGCTGAATGAAGATGGTAAAGTGGTTCAGAACAAAGAAAGACTAGTATGTAAAGGTTATTCACAAATGGAAAGTGTATATTTTAAAGAGAATTTTTATCCCATTGGTAGACTTGAAGTTGTTAGACTACTTCTTTCATATGCATCTTATAAGAAATTTAAGGTCTATCATATGGATATTAAGTCTACATTCTTAAATGGTGAACTAGATGGAGATGTTTATATTGAGCAGTCTAATGGTTTTACTCTAAATGAAGAAGGAGATATGGTTTTAATCTTTCAAAAATCTTTGTATGAATTAAAGCAAGCTCCTAGAGCCTGGTATGCTAGACTGGACAGGTATTTAACAAAGATTGGTTTTAGCAAAGGTACAATAGATAGTAACTTATATTTCAAAATAGTTGATGAAAATGTCTTAATTATTGAAGTATTTATTGATGATATCATATTCAGTGGAAATGATGAGTTAAGTAGAGGTTTTTCTGATGAAATGAAAACAAAATTTGAGATGTCTATGATCGGTGAAATGAAATTCTTTTTTGGATTGCAAGTTACACAGCTAGATAAATATATTTTTATTACTTAGTCTAAGTATGTCAGAGAATTATTGAATAAATTTGGTATGGAAGATTAAAAAATGGTAGGAACCCCTATGGATGTTGTTTGTAAGAAGACTAAGGATGATGATTCTTCTTGTGTTAATCAGACATTGTACAGATCTATGATCAATGGACTGTAATATCTAACTCACTGTTGGGACTCAAAATTTTGTGAATTTAATGCCTCTTAGAATATAAAGAAAAACATTAAAAATCCTTCATTGGCCAATTTCCATAGCCACATTGGTCATCACCAAGCCTTTTTATTTGATCATAAGCCTGAAGCTACCAAATTTTTCTCTACATACTAAGCCATAAATACCCCTATGATATCCAATACATTTCATAGATCTCATAAAAATGAAGGATTTACCTTTTTCCCATTAATTTTCACTATTTCATAGAGTTCATGAGGAGGAATTACGGAATAGAGAATTCATCTCTACTCCATAGGGTTCAAAATAGTGGGTTACAAAATAGTGAATGTATCACTATTTCACAAGAAGCAAATTTCAGTGTTGCGAAATGGCACAGATCTTTGAAGTAGGCACCTATGCAAAAAATGATAGTACAATCATGGAAAATGAAATGATTGAAGTAACCTAGTGATCACACCTGTACAATGAAGAGGCTATTAGAAAGTGATTTTTGGAGAGTGATATGAAGCACTTGAGGGTTGTCATTTATGGCAACACATCTGATATGATGATCACATGAAGTTAAGTATAGCTTTAGAGATATAGTCTTGAAAATTACTAAGTCTGGAAACATATTTGCAGAGTACATCAATAATGTTTTGGACATCGAAGACAATATGTGATAGGTGATGACTTGTGAGCTTAGAGGAAGATATTTTGGGATGTGTATGACCTTTAGTTAAGGTCGCTTGTGTTTTGGTATTGTTTTTAGTAAGTTACAGTGATTTGAAGACATGCGAAGATAGAGGAACAATGAAACATAACATATGAATAGTCGCGATGATTAAGGGAATACAAGATGGAATGGTAACGTGCTAAGATAGAGAAATATTGTGGATTATTGACACTTTGGTAATATAAGATTGCCAACTTGGTATTTACTGTTTGAATTATTAATTATTCTATTTTGTATTGTATTTGGGAGCCGACTATATGATAGAATACATATTTATATGAAGAACTTTGTTGTAAAGCGATGTGATGATTATGGGAGATAGTGATAGAGAGATATATTGATGGAAAATGTGAGATCAAAGGTTGATAGATGTTATTGAGAACTACAACTGGAACTATCAAAGCACAAAAAATGCTTTTTTTGTTCATCCTTGAGAACACTTTGTAACCGAAGTACTAATTGTAAGAGTTGTAAGCTTAGTATACCTTTAACAGGGTTTTGTAGACCTTTAACAGGGTTTTGTATACCTTCAATAGGGTTGATATTCCTCTAACAAGGAAATGTACTATGTAATGCTTAGCTCCCAACAAGGCTAGGTCTCCTAACATGGACATTATACTCTAGTGCATATTTGTGGGTACCATCCCCACCAGGGTTTTCCCTTGGCCAGGGTTTCCTTGAAAACAAATAATGGTGTTCTGAGTAGTGTGTTATTTAATTATGTTATTTTTATTTTTGCAATCATATGGTTAATTACGATCTGGTTTAAGTTTATAATAAAGTGTTGTAATACTGATTCACCTCCCCTCTCAATATTACTCAATCCTAACAGAGGCACATGGACCGTGCCACAAAAGTGGTTTATTTCACATTATGATATGGAAGCTATGAAGGATATGGAACATGAATATGTAAATAAAGATTGAAATTTTTTTGGAAGAGTTCTTTATAATGTACTAAGATTATAATTTGTTAAAAGAGCATCTGAGACTCCAAAGAAAATAAAAATTTATGCTTGGCTTGAATTTTAAAGAGACATGAGAGAAGTACATTGAGAGTTGGCCTTTAATTATAAAAACTGATGTTGTAATTTTGACCTGTTGTAAAGGTGATATTGATAGAGGATAAAAATGATCAAAATTTGAAAATCTAAAAAAGACCCAGTTCATAAAATCAGATTTCCAAGCTCTTATTAAAATATTAGCTTTTCAGAAGGTGTTTTGGGTTGTTGACCAAACCTAAATTTGAAAGATAGGTAGTTATTCTTTAATTAGTTCATTAATTTTTCAAAAATGTTTTTAATAGGGTGGTGTCTTTTCACCCTAAAGGGGTGTGAAAACCATTCAACCACATATATATGTGTGGTGTAAAATGTAAAGGGAGACAAGAATCCAAATTTTACAATACATACAAGATGTAATACATATTTTCAAAGCAATACCGAGACTCAGTTTTATTTTTTGCAATTGTGGTATGGAATTATTTTCTTATCAAATTATTCCTTTGTGATTATTAATTCAAAGAATAAATTACCATTTTTAAAACTTGTGCAAAGTGGTTATTTGTCCTTCACACCAATCTGAATATCAAAAGGCATTTGTGAAGTGTTATCCTTATGGTTCTTGTTTGATTGGATTTTTGAAAGAGAAATTAAAATCAATTAGACTAATTGGTGTGTTGTGTGCTTAATCATCTTGCATTGATAAGATTGAATGGTTGATAGTTTATCTAAAGGATAAAATACCATCTCACAAAGTTGTACATGAGGGTTTGAGGTGAGGTCACTCTATGCCCAATAAGGATAAGGGACTATGATGCAGGAGCATCCTGGGTTTAAGAGCAATCTTGCATCACCCAAAAATATTTTTGGTTTCTTTTCAATAAGGGCTATCTTGTGCAGAGTTTCTATTTTTGGAAATTTACCATTTTTAGTAAGTTTTCCGTTCGTGCTCAGAATGGTCTATTTTCTTCCTTGGAGGTTCATTTTGGTTATATCAGCCTGCCAGTAAAGTTTCATTGCCAGATCAATTCTAGTTTTGAAGATATTGAATTTTTTTTGTATTGGCAACAGGGTATAGAAACTTCAAACTCAGTTTTGAAGGCTTTAGAGGCCCTGGATGAGGTCGAAACTTTGGTTGAATGAAGCTTGCTTGATTCAAGTGTTGTAGAGATCTTCATGCCCTTTCTGAAATGGGGTCATAATAGTCAATCGAGTCAATGAGTGATGACTTATGGTCTCTGGAAGTTGGGTCACCTGAAATGGCGAAACATGATTTTTCTTCAGAATTTCTGTTTGGGTTTCAAAAGTTGTTTTGAGCTGACTCTAATGTAATAAATTGTAAAAAAAATAATTCTAAGTTTGGTCGGCCTTATTGGCTAAAATTTTGGAACCTTCCCAGGCGGTGGAAAATTGCCTATATAAGGAAAGTTGTAGTGTTGTCTTAGGCAGTTCAGAGCAGTTCTGGGTAGATCTGGGTAATGATTCGAGGCTTCGTCCTATAGAATATTGTAAAGGGAATGCCCATGTGGCTTTGCATATTATAATTCTGAAATTTGTAATTCCACATTTGTGGAGATAATAAGAAGCCCATTTTTTGTTCTTACAAATTGTTGTTATTTCTCTGTTTCTGTTATGTGTTTGTGGTATTAAGGGGAGCACCCTTCATCAGACTGGTCTTGATCTACAAAAAACATAAATATTTAACAACATCAAGTTTAATTTAGTAGGAGCAGATAGAACAACATAGAGGCAAAATAAGTAGAATCAGATAACTAGAAGGAATAAAGTATCAGTAGGAGAGAAAGTAAATAAGAGTAATCAAGCGATAAAAAAACTAGTCATTCTATCATAGGTATATGCTATTGTGGGATATAGATTAGAAGTAGAAGAAGGATCACAGTTAATCTGCTATAAAAATATTCAACTTTAAGATACAGTTGGAGAATCGGTTTACCCTCCTAGGTTCTACAGAGCCTAAAGTGCAGGGAATTCAACCATAAAATGGTTAATCATGTTCATTGACCAAATTGGGTGAGAAGTCTGTAGAAGGAATTTTACATAGTCTGAAGATTTCTCAACCTGTGATTTTGAGAACCAACACTCATTCTAGACCAGACATATCAAATATTGTTGGAATTTCTAAAGATCTCAAGCTAAATTGAAGGAATCTCACATGGTTGTTGTGAAAAGAATTTTTAGATACTTGAAGGGTACAATTGACTATGGATTATGGTATCATAAAGATGATGACTTCATTCTATGTGCATACACTGATGTTGATTGGGTAGGTAATATGGATGATATAAAAAGTACTAGTGGAGATGCATTCTTCTTGGGTAATAAATTGGTTTCTTGGACTAGTAAGAAGCATGATTGTATTTCTCAATCTACTGCTGAAGCTGAGTATATTTCTCTAGAAATTAACTATGATAAAGCTATTTGGATGAAGAAAATGTTGAAGGACATAAGAATAAACATTGATCAACTGAATTTTGTCCACTATGATAGCTCAAGTGCTTTAAATATTTCAAAGAATTAGGTTATGCATTCAAAGACAAAGCATATTTCTATTAAGTATCATGTCTTAAGGGATAATGTAAATGAAAAGGAAGTGAAATTGGACTTTGTGTCATCTAAGGAATAGATTGTTGACATCTTTGCAAATCCTTTTCCGAAGGATACTTTTGAGTATCTTAGGGAAAGATTGGGGTGATAGCCCCTCCAGATCAGAGCTAATGATGCTAAGAGTAGCATCAATCTAGAGGATCTATCAAAGCATTATGCACTGGATTTATGATTTTTGGGGACTAATCTTCAGAAGGAGTAGTCTTATGGATATTTCTTAATTTGGTATTTTTGATATCTTTGGTCCTTTTCCATTGATCTCAAAGGGGGAGAAGATTGAGTAGAAAACAAAAATAAGATCACAAATTGTAGAGATGGTGTTGAAGCTGGATATTCAGAGTGATCAAGTGGATATATTATAACTATAATTTTAGAGTGATCAAGTAGACATATTGCAACTATAATTTTAGAGTGATTAGGTCGATATATTGCAACTATACTTTCAGAGTGATCAGGTGGATATATTGTAACTATACTTTCAGGGTGATCAGATGGATATGGAATTAAATTTGTGCATTGATCAATTTTTCACTACATATGTTGCCATCAATGCCAAAGGGGGAGATTGTTGGAATATTGTTGAGAATGACAGAGTTTTGGATTTGGGTTTGCTGACATTAATGTTTTGTCATTAATGCCAACATACTTGTTGTTGTCTCAGAAAATGTGTTCAGGATGTTCGATAAGGAGGATTTTAGTTTATCAGATGCTATACTGAATAAATTGAGGTGTGATGGTGAGGTATTGTTCTAGGATGTTTGTAGATCATCTATAGAGGCTTCCAGAGGTTAGTTTGATAGTTCAAGTAAGATGTGATTGATTTTCTATCATTAGTGTCACAATGTTCTTGTGAACAATGGTTATGTATTTAGTTTGATATGAATTGGATGTGATGTTTTATAGGTCACAAAGCTGGTTATTATATGATCACTTATCATTGTGATTAGATCTGGTGTTGTTCATGATTTAGAATATTGCAAGCTATCTTTTGTTATAACAGAGTTTGGTATTTTAGTGTTCCTATTGATCAAAGATATATATTAGTTTTGATTTTGTATTCGATATGTTGTGAAGGTTCAGGATGGTATTCATGTTTCTTTTTGGTATTCTTGGATTGTTTGATGATCATGTTGTCAGTTTTCATTGGTTGAGATGATCATATTTTCTACTTTGGTAGCATGTTGGTGTTTCTTCATTTAGGTCTTAGTCGACTTGATAAAGTAGCATGTTGTGATTCTTGATGCTAATTCGGTAGCACTTGTGTGTGTTCGAGGTTGAAGATTTGTGTCCTATATAAGTCTTATCTGACTTGATTTGGATTGCATTGGAGACTCAACATGATGCTTATATCATTTATTGTATTAGGTCTTAGTCGACCTAGTAGTTGATTATTGTTTATAATCGGTATCAATGAGAGATTATTTTGTAATTGAGAGTATGTATATGTGAGAGAAAGGATTGTGTATATGTGTTTTTCACTTAAGGAAGAGTTTATACTTCATTGGAACTGTATTGGCATAGGAGATGTTATTTGTTAGCTCAGTTGTAAGGACTGTATGTCTACCCCTCTATAATTGAAGTTGGATTGGTGAATCCAATTGAGGGCCAAATATGAGATTATATTATGAGTAGTGAGCCTGCAGTTTGGGATGTAAGCCTATGGTTGAAGGTGCATCCTTTGTTCTCTATTTTTCTCTTAACTAGATAGTACTTTTAATAAATTACACTCATCTAGTGGGTTTGACTCCCATGGGGGTTTTCCCTTAACTGGGTTTCCTCAAGAACAAATCTTTGTGTTCAGTATTTTTGTTGTGAACCTTGCATTATTGTTTATCTTTTAGATATAAGTGGCTAAAGTGAAATTAATTTGATTAGGTACACATAACTAATTCACCCCCCCTCCTTAGTTTTTCTTGCTTCCTTTTGGGCCTAACACCTGTTAAGTGGGCCTTCTTGGATATATGTCCCATAATTCAACCTATACCTAGTATAGATCAAGGTCAACCTATACCTAATATAGGTCAAGGTCGACCTATATATGAGATGTTAACTTGTAGTATCTTGAGGCCCATTTTGGGGTTTTTAATGTTTCCACACTCAGTGCAGTTGGCCCTCTTGATTTTGGAGCCTGAAATCACTATAAAAGGAGGCATTCTCCCTTCATTTGATAATCTAGTCAATTCATTAATTAGAAAGACAAGAGACACAATTCATGAGAATTCACTCTCAAGTAAGCATTGAAGGTCTTTTGGCAATTTCAAGCAAGCGAGGATCCATTGAAGGCATTCATCCATTATTCATTCAAACATTTATGCATTTCCTTCCATAGATCTAGCTTCTTTCTTCATTGGAGACAAAGGAGTTGGAAATCAAAAGATAAGATCCACATTCATACATTCAAGTCTTCTTCTTTTTCTTCAATTCTATTGAAAGGTGAATTACAAGCATCTACTACATGAGGTTTTTTCTTACATGATTTCCTCTTGGTTCTTGTGTTGAGTCAAGGTTATTGGAACAACATACTTGATCACATACTAAGAACAATTTCATCTACATAGAATGATACATTCCATTTTTAGATTTAATCTTTACTACATTCTAGCATCTCCTTTATTTCAATTTGAGGTTAATTCCTAAACATGGACTTGACCAAGCAAGCCCCCTTCCCCCAACAATTTCCCCTTCTCTCTTATGTGTAGGCACAAGTTTAGAAGACATATATAGTCGCAGGTCCAAGGATCCATTTGGAAGAACTTCCCAAATCCACTTTCCATTTCAAATTTTTACATTCTCAGGTATACATCAAAGTCGACCTATACCCTATAGTTCAACAATACATTTTTAGTTGTAGATCTGGAAAGCCCAACAAAAGATCTACCAGACCTAGAAACTATTTTTGTTTATGGCATAGTCAGGTATAGGTCAACATTGACCTATACCCAAGTCTACCTATACTCAAATTCAACCTATACCAAGGAAGTTGACCTATTATTTAGACTCCCAAATTTTCACAATTGACAGTTTCAACTTCTTGAGTTCTAGATCTAGATCCATTTTAGGTTTTGGTACATTTTGATAGCCCATTTTTAGAACTAAAGTTTGGACCTCTACTAGCCCTCAAGGTGAGTACATTTACCTCTTTTTCATTTCATAGAACTTACTTTCATAGATTATTTTCCTCTCTTTCATATCACTCATGACTCCTTATCTTAGAGAAAGGAAGACCACAATTCCAAGACCCTACATTGTGAGGATCATGAATTGGCACCTTACCTTGGGCTAATTGGGTTTCCTTTATTTCAAGGTCTTGGATATTTCTAAATATAACATATACTTCGGTGAGTGATCTATCCTAGCATTTCTCACCATTTTATATGTTACATTTTGGTGAGCTTGTCTATTTCATTCTTAATGGCTTCTCATTTGGTAGTTAGATCTCCTTTGTATTGCATGTATAAATCTACTTTGTATGCATTTCATTTACATATTTTCTACATTGTATATATTTAGACCTACTATAGCTACATTTATTGCATTTTTCATTTCATGCTTCAAAAATACAAAAATATTTCATTTCATGCACTCATTTAGTCATATAGATCATTGCATTTTTTCTTTATGTATTTGAATGGAAATATAAGCATATAACTTCATTTTGCATATCTCATCATGAATATTTTATATAGGTTAATCTCATGTTTTTCTCTTAAGGACCCTCCTCCTCATGAGGACATATTAAGCCAAGATAATAATTCATATCTTCATGATCTCCATATTTGGGATGAGCCATTACAAGATAATGTTGATTATTCTCTTAATATGCATATTCTCCATGAGGATATCATTCAAATCCTTCAGTAAACTTTACCTTCTATCTATCTCAGTCATTTCCTTTCTACCAATGATGACTCAGTGATTAATGATCCTTCTAATATGACATGCCCTCTTTATGAGGATATCTTAGCACAAGAGGACATCATAAATACTTTTCTTAATATCACTTTGCCTTAATTTAACACTCATAGTAGAGATGAATCCTTAAAGGAAGTCCATAATCCCTATGCTAAGGACATCTTGGAAGAAGAGGACCCTACCACTAATAATTTACTTTATGCTCTCCTTGCTAGTAATGAAACCATGAAGAATCAAGAACCTAATCAAGTTAATGTTGTCAATATTCATTCTCAACCTATGATAGTCAATAAGCCTATGATAACTGTCAAAGCTTATCCTTAATTAACTTCTTTTCAAACTCATAATAGACCTATCATCACTATCAAGGGATATCCTCAACAATCTAATCCTCAAACTTTCACTTCACCTATGATTACTATTGAAGAATGCAATCCTCAAGATGCTTTTGAAACAACCAACAAGCCTATTATAAAGATTAAAGGAAAACCTATCAGTCCTTTGAAGTTCTTTAAGGATTGTCATGCAGTGGCTCACACCTATTGTACAAAAGTTAATCCTCAACCTTCTAATCTAGTTGTTCCTACTTCTCTCCCACCTTCTCAACCTATTCTTCCTCCTCCACCTCATCTTCCCAAATTTTTTGTAAAGGAGTATGATTTGGTAGAGAAATTACATAATACCCCTACCAGGATTTCTCTTTGGGAACTTCTTCAAACTTCTCCTACATATCACAAAGCCTTGCAAAAATATTTAACCACTCTTCCAACTCCACCTCCTAATCAACATAATATCAATTTCTTTTTGAAATGCATGAATTCTACCCTTGTTCCACCACAAATGTGAAATAGGAGCAGAGTGTACACCCCCACATTAAAAAAATTTCAAAATGCCTTAATAGGAGTAATGGATTTAACGAAACATACATGCACCCATGAGATGTTTCCACTATAATATGCCCCCAAGAAAGGAAAAACCAAGGAAAATGAATCAAGAAAATGAATCATGTACAAAAAAGGGATCTACTAACTCTAGGATCAGTGTGCTCATATGATAACTAATGTATATTAGGAAATGGAAAAATGAATTGGCATCATCCTCTAAAGGTAGCACATCCACGATCATAATGGAAGAAGATCACATAAGAGATGCAAAAAAAATGTTTTTTTCCCCAAAAATTATAGAGACCAAAAAGAATAGATGATGGTTAGTGTTTTGTATTGTTCCCACTCAAACCACACAAAGGCACATTTATAGTAAAAATACATGTATGACATGTTGAATAAATGAGATGCAAAGAGAGGAATTTCATGATAGATCAATTACTTTATCACCTTGTGCTAATGGAGCAACATGGGTTTCCTAAATAAATCTAAGAAAATCATATAGAAAGAAACACATCATAGGGAAAGCACATTATGAATAGGAAAAAACTTAACAAAATTCACCGTACAAGAGGAGTTAATCAAGCATATTGCCTTGCCCCACCCCATCTCAATTTTTACTATTTAGGGAAGTTGGTTAACATGAAATTAGTGCAACATCAAGCATGAAAGATGGAGCTATATCAAATTTCAAACAAGGACCATACTCTATTGATGAGTCACTTTGTTTATCACTAGGAGCTACTGAAAATAATTAGTTAGATATAGCACATAATTCATAATTGATTTCAATAACCTCATACATATCATCAAAAACATTAGCATTAACATCTTTTTCATTAGAAACATTTTAACCATCATCATTAAGAGTATCTTCTTCATCTAAACTTATAGTAATAGGATCTTTGATAAGAATAGGAAATTCATCATATTTATTCAAATTTGTTTTCTTTAAATTAAATTCATCCATTGGGCTATGCATGGGTTAGTCAAAAGGGATCAAGGAATTGGAAGGTGTCTTAAGGGAGGAAAGGTTTTGGGAAGCAATATCATGAGCCCTAGTGTGGTGGCAATCATGGGAACAATGGTTACATTTGGTTTTTCTTGAAACTTGGGTTGGTTTAGGATCAATAAACATTGGGTCCTTTTCTTCTTTAGGAGGAAGGATAAGAGGCACCATACTAGGTTGAGAGATAGGATATGTAGGATGTTTGTGAGATATAGGTAGTGGGACTAAAGCATAAATAGGAGGAATGGAGGGTGTTGGAAGTATTGTAGGTCTAGGACAAGGATATGGGACATCCTTAGGGTTTATAAGTTCACAAATCTTTTGTAATTTAAATACGTAATAGGATTAGAAGAAATGATCTTGGCAAGGTAGGATTGCTGTTAGATAACTGAGAGGGGGGGGAGGTGAATCAGTTAATTTTAGTTATCCTACAGTCCCAACTTTCCCATATGTATATATTCAAACTTTTCAATCAAATAATCAACTCAGTAAGCTATCAACAATATCTTTCTCTTCATCTATCGATTGACAGTTAATTCAATACTGTATTTACTGAGCTGTCTAGTTATGAAATGTGTAAAGTAAATTGACCATTCAATCACATTAAATACACATAACACATAAATTTTTAACGTGGAAACCCTGTTAGGGGAAAAACCACCTAGGACCGGTAACCCAAAATAGTTCACTCTTCTGAAGTGAGCTCGGTTAGGAGCCAACCCTGTCAAAGGTTACAAAGAACACTATAAGGTGTGACCTAGTTAGAGGATTTATCACTAACAATTCTCCCTTGACCAACATTCACTATGGGGTCAACAAGAAAACAATCAACATTAATTGAATGTCATATTGAAATACAAAAAGACTGTTAAGTCCCACTCAGTTAAGAGATTTTTCTGTAACAATGGTTAAACTAATATAGTAATGATTTGACTCAAATACAACTAAGATTTGCAGATTTTTAGATATATGATAAGCTTAAAATACCTCCTCTGATCAATAAACAATTCAATCCTTCATATCCTCCAACTTCATTCCACTCGGTGAATAATTCTCTGACGCTCGGTAATGTCTGTAGTTCAACTCAGTTCTATCTTTTAACTACTTTGATCAATGATGCATGAAACTATCATTTCACATGAATTCTCCTACAATATCAATAATCCCCAGACTCAATAATGAATCTCATGTCTCTTTAAATAGACAACATAAACCATTTTCTTCTCATCCACTGATTTTTCCTCTTAATCTTCATTGTTCATTTTTCCACTTTAACCTTCCTTGGAAGTTGTGTCTATAACATGTTTCATTCTCATTCATCTGATCAATCTTGAATTTTGTCAGTTGTTAGATCATCATAAAAAACTCTATCTTCTACCTTGGAATCATAAGCAATTGTCCAGCTCATCAATTCAATCAGCTGATATAAAATTTATTTATTTATTTCACTTGGTCAATACCAGAATGTGTCAGTGAATACCTGCTTAGTTAATACTATACATGGTATACACTACACTAGCTCGGTGTATACACAAATCTTCAATTACTGACCACATAAACTTGTTCAGTTTTGATCTTCAATACATAAAAAAATCATGTAATATAATCAAGTCAACAACATGATGTCATAGACTCATCAATAAGTTACCCAATGTATACCATATCCATATCTGACATATCCATCTCATCTTCATGTAGATATCTCATTCCTTTACCATTTTCCTTCTTTAGATGTTTGTAACCATCATGATAAGTACAGTCAAAACTTAGTTGACATCAATAACAAAACATTGACTGATTTAATTGCCTTACATATCACTTTAATAGCTCGGTGACCTTCAATCACTATCTTTCACTTGTCCATTAATTTCATCAAAATATTCAATCAGTTGTAGGTTATCAATCTCTCCCTTTGGCATTGATGGAGACACAATATGAAATATGCCATAGAATACCAAACATCTGTTCTACAACTCTATAAGTAAATGTTGTAGCTTGGTAAACTCTCCCTAGCTTGTTCATTTCATATGTTTAATCACTACGTAGCATTCCATGTAGACTCTCCCTGCGGATTTGATCTTCTTCTTCCTTTATGTCTTCTCTTTGATATTCCATTGATTCTTATCTACCTTATAATATCTTCGTTGGTCTCTCTCTCCCTTTTTCTTCTCTCCCATTGGATAGATATTTCATTGATTCTTCTCTCCCTTTGACAACAATGCCAAAAAGAGTGAACAACTCTTCAGTAGCCAAAATATTATTCCTGGTGTTCAGTTTAGATTAAGTACCTTCATGTATCGATATGTAGTGTCATTTGTTCTAGCTTTCACAACCTTAGGAAACCTAAAGTGTGAACAATATGCATCAACATCATTTTGATATTCTAATAAAGTATAGGTTGATACAACATCCTGATCACCTTAGTGACCAATAGATAAGGTACGGACCCCTAGTCTAGTCCTCAAGTACTCAAATGTATCCTTAGGTAAGGCTTTAGTAAATATATCTACACGTTGTTCTTTTGATTTCACAAACTCCAATTTCACTTACTTTTCTTGTACTTGTTCCCTCAAGTAGTGATACTTTATGGATATATGCTTTGTCTTTGAGTGCGTCACTAGATTCTTATAAATGTTTATAAAACTTGTGTTGTCACAATATATTTTCATTGGATTGGTGATCTCTTCATTCATCCCTTTCAATATTTGTTTTATCCATGCAATGTTTGAACAATTAGCAGCAACAACAACATATTCTGCTTCAGCAGT
The DNA here is from genome assembly GCA_027943335.1 of Chamaecyparis obtusa. Lineage (NCBI taxonomy): Eukaryota > Viridiplantae > Streptophyta > Pinopsida > Cupressales > Cupressaceae > Chamaecyparis > Chamaecyparis obtusa. The sequence goes on from BSBK01007457.1 coordinate 153,888, forward strand.
GGACTGAGAAATGCATCCTTGTTTCTTGCTTATCCAAGTAACTAATCTTTCATCCAAAAAGAATGCTCCACCAGTAGTGCTCTTTCGGTCATCAATGTTTCCAGCCCAATCTACATCTGTATAAACATTTAGTTTAAAATTGCCCTCTTTCTTGTACCATAAACCATAATTTTTAGTGTTCTTCAATTATCTAAAAATCCTCTTAACAATAGTCATATGTGATTCTTTAGGATTAGCAGAAAATCTTGCTACAATCCCAACTACATGTGCAATATCCGGTCTACTATGCACAACATACATCAATTTTCCAATCATTGATCTGTATAGTGTTTGATTTACCTCGGTTGAATGATCATCCTTTGTTAATTTGCATCCTGTGACCATCGGTGTGCCAAGTGGTTTTGAGTCTTCCATTCCAAAGGTCTTTAACACTTCTTTGATGTACTTTAATTGTGTAATGAATATCCCTTCACTTTTTTGTATAATTTGTAAACCAAGAAAGAATTTAATCTGTCCAAACATTGACATTTCAAATTCATTTCTCATTTCATCAGCAAACGGTTTTCATAGATTATCATGTCCTCCAAATATGATATCATCAACAAAAATTTCAGCAATAATAATCTTATCATCAGTTTCAACTTTTAAAAATAAATTATTGTTGTCATTTGTTCTAACAAATCCAATACTAATAAGATATGAATGCAATCTTTCATACCATGCTCTTGATGCTTGTTTCATTCCATACAGTGCTTTGTGCAACTTACATACCATGTTTTTCTGATTTGGATCAACAAAACCTTCAGGTTGTTTAATGTATACCTCTTCCTCAAGTATTCCATTAAAAAATGCAGATTTGACATCCATTTGATATAATTTGAATCATTTGTAAGCATCATATGCAAGCAATATTCTAACTCCTTCAAGTCTTGCAACTGGTGTAAAAGTCTTACCATAATCAATACCTTCATCTTGTGCATACCCTTTGCATACAAGTCTTGCCTTGTTCCTAGTGACTTCATCATTTTTATTCAACTTGTTTCTGAATATCCATTTGGTTCCAATTACATTCTTATCATTTGGTCTCAGTACCAATGTCCATGTCTTGCTCTTCATTATTTTCTCAATTTCCTCATTCATGGCTTTAATCCATTCATTTTCAAGTGCATCCCTAACATTTTTAGGTTCAAATTCACAAAATAAACATGTAGTGTTTCTTAACTTACTTCTTGTCATCATGCTAGCTTGTTTATCACTAATGATCTAATTCTGTGGATGGTGTCTCCTCACAAATTTTGCTAACACTTGTTCTCTTCTTTGTTCATCATTCGGTGTAGGATCAAGATCTTCCTTGGTAACTATTTCCTGATTCTTGGTCTCTATAGGATGATTCTCGGTGTCATTATCCTATTGCTTGGGTAGAGTGTGTTAGGATTAACAAGACATAAATAACAGTTACATGAAAATATAACCATATCAGAAAATAATAAACCACACAGAAGAGAACACAAGACACAAAGATTTAACATGGTTCACCCAATCTCTGGGCTACGTCCACCAACAACAAGTCCAATTTTATTATTATCTAGTGATTACAACCTGATTACAATCCATAATCCCTTACAACTCAATACCACTACAAGAAGAAACTAAAACATCCATCATGAAATACCTAACCCTGAGCCATATTATACAATATTTTTCCGCTTTAGGGTTAGAATGAGTTACAACATGTTGGCCCAAAAAATAGCTGAAAATATGTCAGGCCGAGAAAAATTGACAACCCCAGCGAGGGTAGGAGTAAAAGTGTACAGTACTTTCCTGATTAGTCACCACAAGCCAACAATCTCCCACTTGGTGACTGATCAGGATCCACACTTAAGAAACCTCCCACTTGGAGACTGATCCTGTAGCAATATTGCTACCATATGAGGCTCCCACTGGATCGAACCACCCTGGACTTAGTTGTTCCTTTATTATGTTCAGTCTAGAAGACTAACTGAAGATGAACATGAGTTCAACTTCTCCCTTGTGACTACCTTTGTAAACATATATGCTGAATTATCATATGTATGTATCTTTTCCAGCTTTAACTACCCATCATCCAAAACTGACCAAATGAAATGGTAACACAACTGTATGTGTTTTGTCTTTGAGTGCAAAGCAGAATTCTTTACAAGATGAATGACACTTTGGCTATCCGTATGCAAAAAATTATCTGTTTGTGGATGTCCCAATTCTTCCATGAGGAATTGAAGCCATATCATCTTCGTGGCTGCCTCTATAGCATCAACATACTCTGCCTCTATAATGGATAAAGAAACCACCTTTTGTAGTCGAGAAATCTAACTCACTATTTTCCACCAACAGTAAATACATAGCCTGTAGTACTCCACTTGCTATCTATATCTTCTGCCAAATCTGAGCCAACATAGCCTTGTATAGTAGTAGTAGATCCCCCAAAGTGTAAACACTTACTAGATGTACCTCTCAAATATCTAAGAATCCATTTGACTGCATTCCAATGCTCAATACCAGGGTGACTCATATATCGGCTAACGAATCCCACTGCGTGTGCAATATCTGGCCTTGTACATACCATAGCATACATTAAGCTCCCTACAGCCGAAGCATAAGGCACCTTAGACATTTTAGCATCTTCTTCTGATGTCTTAGGACACGTCTCCTTAGTCAATTTCAAATGACCAGGCAAAGGTGTGCTGATAGCTTTGGCATTCTCCATAGAGAAATGTTGCAACACCTTCTCAATATAATCAGCTTGAGATAGAGACAACTTCCTATTTTTCCTATCTCTACAAATTTTCATACCAAGGATTTTTTTTTTTGCCCCCAAATCCTTCATAGAAAATGAATGTGCTAATTGTTGTTTCAATCCCTTAATATGATTCATGTTAGACCCAGCTACAAGCATATCATCAACATATAAGCATAAAATAATGTATCTATCATCATCCAACCTCTTAAAATAAACACAATGGTTAGAGTGACACTGAGTGTAGCCATGCTCAGTCATAAAAGTGTCAAATTTAATATACCATTGTCGCGGGGCCAATTGCTTCAAGCCATATAATTTTTTCTACAATCTGCACTCCAAACTCTCCTTACCCTTAACCTCAAATCCTTGTGGTTGTACCATATATATTTCTTCATCCAAATCACCATGAAGAAAAGTTGTTTTAACATCAAGCTGCTCTAAATGCAAATCTTCAGTAGCCACAATACTTAAAACAATATGAATATAAGTCATTTTAACAACTGGAGAAAATATCTCATCAAAATCAATGCCCTTTTTCTGTGCAAATCCTTTTACAACTAACCCAGCTTTAAATCTTTTCTTACCTCCATCCTCTTCTTTTAGCCTATAAACCCATTTGTTTTGTAAAGCCTGTTTACCTACAGGTAACTTGCATAAATCCTAAGTTTGATTTTTCAATAAGGAGTCCATTTCCTCTATCATTGCAGACTCCCACTAAATCTTTGTATCCACCTACACAACTTCATTATAACATTCAGGTTCACCAGCATCTATTAACAAAATAGAATAGAAAGAGGGAGAGAATCTTTTTGGAGGTCTACTTAGCCTTGTTGATTGTCTAACATTCACTAGGGTGTGTGGTATTTGTTGTTGCTATTGTTGCGGAGAATAAGGAACTATTGGAACATCATCTTTTGGAGTATCATCCAGTACTACATAATCATTTTCTTTCTTCTCATGCTGCTACAACAGTTCTTTGTACAACACTTTCTCATTGAATATGACATTTTTGCTTCTTACAATTTTATGATTTTAAAAATCCCAAAGCCTATAACCAAATTCATCAATGCCATATCTAACAAATACACATTTCTTTGACTTAGCTTCCAGTTTGGTTCTATTTTCAAAATCTATATGTGCAAAAGCTACACAACCAAAGGTTTTGAGAAAAGAATAACTCACCTTCTCACCAGTCCATGCTTCCTCTGGAATACCACAGTCCAAAGAAGTAGAGGGGCCTATATTGATTAAATAAACAAAAGTGTTTACAGCCTCTACCCACAAGTTTAAGGGAAGCCTAGCATGCAACCTCACACTCCTTGCACGCTCCATTATTGTCTTGTTCATGCGTTCAGCCAATCCATTTTCTTGTGGAGTCCTAGGTATAATTTTCTGCCTACAAATACCATTAGAGGAACAATAATCTTCAAATTTTGTGCTGCAATACTCACCACCATTATCAGATCTAAGACATTTTATCTTTTTACCAATCTCATTCTCAACCAAGCATTTCCATTTCTTAAAAGTTTGAAATACATCAGATTTTTGTCTAAGGAAATAGATCCATACTTTTCTTGTTGCATCATCTATAAATGTAACATAATACAAAGAGCGACCAAGGGAAGATACCTGAGCTGGTCCACATACATCTGTATCCACAAGCTCTAATTTCTCATTTTTCTTTTCCATCCCACTCTTCACAAAACTAACTCTTTTTTATTTTCCATACACACAACTCTCACAAAAATCCATATTGACACTTTTCAGACCAGGTAAAACTTTCTTTGAATGAAGTAATTTCACACCTTTTTCACTCATGTGCCTGAGTCTGTTGTGCCAAAGTGTTGTGTCAGAATCTACATCAATGGTTTGATGTTCTTCCTGCTCAACTGTAGCCACTATTCCTGAACATTCATTTTCTTCTGAAATAATTAAAGTAGAAGGAACAATATGACCTGTACACAGATATAAGGTGCCTACTTTCACACCTTTTTCTACTACTAAGGAACCTTTTGAAACCTCCCAATTTCTATCATTAAAAGTGATTGTGCAACCCTCATCACCTAGTTGCTCTACTGAAATTAAATTCCTACTCAACCTTGGAACATGTCTTACCTCTTGTAGTAGCCAATGATTCCCATTTTGAAACTTAATCTTAATTTTTCCCTTTCCAACTATCTGACAGGGTTCATTATCTCCCAAATAAACTAGCCCAAAATCCCTTTGGACATAGTCAAGAAAATAACCTCTATGGGGTGTAGCATGAAATGAAGCCCCAGAATCTAAAACCCATGAATCATCAATACTTTTTAAAGAAAGAATCAAAGCATCCTCTTCAGATTTATTAATTACCACATTTTCCCCCTTGTTACCTTTTTGTTTGTCTCCTTCTTTATTCTTTTGAGACCAACAATCTTTCTTCTTATGACCTGGTTTTCCACAGTACCAACAATCATTTGGTCCTTTGGATTTAGACCTCTTTCTATTTCATTTTCCTCTTGATTTCCCATGATTTCCAAAAAATTTTCCTCTCTCATTGGTTCTACTTCTTCTTTGTGCATTTAAGACACTACCTAATGTGGATCCACCTGAGCTTTTCTTATGAATTTCCTCACTCAGAATAACACCAATAACATCATCAAATTTTAGGGTATTAGAACCAGAAATAGAGTTACTAACAACCATTACCAAGCCATTCCAGCTTTCAGGCAAAGAACACAAAATCAAGAGAGCCCTGACTTCTTCATAAAAAATAACATTGACGGAAGATAATTGATTGGTAACTATATTAAACTCATTTAAATGATCAGCAACTGACCCACCTTCCACCATTTTCATATTAAACAAATGCTTCATGAGAAATACCTTGTTTGAAGCAAAGGGCTTTTCATACAACTTCGCTAGGGTTTTCATCAAATCTTTAGTCGTCTTTGCTTGTGTAATATTGAATGCCATCAATTGTGCTAGGCATAATCGAATACTACCAAGAGCCTTTCTATCAAAAATATCTCAGTCCTCATCAAGCATTGCTGACGCTTTCTTGGATTTTCCTTCCAATGGCCACCATAGATCCTTCTGATAGAGATAGTCCTCCATTTTCATTTTCCATAACTGAAAGTTCTACCCATTAAAATTTCCAACCTTCAGCCTACCCTCGTCTACCATTTCTCCCACTCAACTGTGAGACTCCCACTAAACCGTGAGATCTTCCTACAGAGGATAGCTGAAAAAACAACCTCACTCTGATACCACTTGTTAGGATTAACAAGACATAAATAATAGTTACATGCAAATATAACCAATATCATAAAATAATAAACCACCTAGAAAAGAACACAATACATAAAGATTTAACGTGGTTCACCCAATCCTCGAGCTACGTCCACTAACAACAAGTCCAATATTATTATTATTATCCAGTGATTACAGCCTGATTACAATCTGTAATCCATTACAGCTCAATACTACTGCAAGAAGCAACTAAAACATCCATCGTGAAATCCATAACCCTAAGCCATATTATACAATATTTTTCCACTTTAGGGTTAGAATGAGTTACAACATGTCAGCCCAAAAAATAGCTGAAAATATGTCAGCCCTAGAAAAATTTACAACCCTGGTGAGGGTAGGAGGAAAAGTGTACAGTACTTTCCTGATCAGTCACCACAAGCCAACAGAGTGTCAGGTAGCTCAATGTATGTAAATCTACCATAGTCTTCTGGTTCCTTTTTGCTTTTTTCATCATTTTTCTCAGCAAACTCATCAACCCTTACATTTGCACTTTCAATTATTTTGTTAGAAACTTTAGTCAAACATTTGTAAGCTTTGCTTTTAGTAGAATATCCTAGGAATATTGCTTCATCACCTTTAGAATCAAATTTCCCATTTCTATCATCTTTCAGAATGTAACATCTACTTCTAAATATTTTTAAGTAACTTACATTCGGTGTGTACCCATACCATAACTCATAAGGTGTCTTGTTTGAATCTTTCTTCAATTGTACTTGATTCAATGTGTATACAACAATACTAATAACAACTTCTCTCCAATACATTTATGCAACATCTTTTTCAATCATCAATGTTCTGGCACAATCAACTATGGATCTATTCCTCTTTTCAGTAATTCCATTCTGATGTGGTGTTCTTGATGCAGAAACCTGTCTTTTAATTCCATGCTCATTAAAATAGTTAGTGAACTCATCAGAAATAAGCTCACCACCTCTATCTGATCTCAAGCATTTTAACTCTTTTCCACTTTCTTTTTCCACTTTAGCTTTATACCATTTAAACATCTTGAAAGCTTCATATTTTTCTTTCAAAAACATAACAATCATCATTCTAGCTAGAGTAGTCATCAACAAACAAGATAAAATATATGTCACCATAATAGCTCTGAGTTCTCATAGGACCACATAAGTCGGTATGAACCATGTCTAACTTTTCTTTTCTTACTGATTTTAACCATGTCAAAATTTACATAACATAACCTTTTGTGCCATAACCACACATCTTCAGTTCTAGCCAATAAACAAGAAGTTTCAGCATTGTCAAGATATAATAGATTACCTTTTGATTGTTCACCAGTACCGATCAACTTTATAGTCTCATCATAGATTTTCACTTTTCTAGTTTCAAATGCAACTCAGTGACCTAAGTTATTCTGCTATGATACACTCAAGAAGTTATAGTTAAGTCCCTTCACCCAATATGCCTTCTCACATCTGATCTTATTGTTCAACAAGATAGATCATTTTCCTTTTACTAGACAAGGTGTATCATTTCCCATTTTAACAGATCCACCATTATAATGTTCAAGGTATTCAAAATTGTCTTCATCACCAGTCATATGATGTGTACAACCACTCAATAATCCATGTATCATTCTTGCTAACTTTAGAAATAAGTGTTGTTTCAACGTACCTTTCTTCTTCTTTCGAATCTTCTTTCAAAGCTATGAGTACCACTTCAAAGTCTTCATTAGTGTTGGTGTCGGTGTCATCATCATCATCTTCAACAAGGTAACATGCTTTCTTTCCTTTATCTTTGTAGTCTCAGTTGCTTCTTCTATCATACTATCAGTTTCCTTTGTGATCTAAGTTATCTCTTCTGTCAGAGTTTCTTTCACTAGATCTTTCATTGTCTTTTTCATCTTATTTCTGGTTAGGAAATCTAGCTACAATGTGACCAATCTCCTTATAGTTAAAACATACCAAAGGTAATTTCCCTTTGTATCTTCCTTTATCTTTATGCAGCCTTCCAGCCATTAATGCTTCAAGTTCATCAAGTTCATCCTCATCACTGCCACTATCACTCTCATTTCTTATCATGTGTTTACTGCTTGATTTACCAATTTTCAAGGATGACATAAAAGCATACTCAACATTTGGAACAATACTCTTATCGTAGTTATTCAACTCAAAATTAGTCAATTTATTGATTAGGCTATCAAGTGTAAGAGTGTTACCTGGGGCTGATCTCATTTCATGGATTACAGAGATTCTAATAGCATAAATAGGCAGCAAGGTTCTAAGAATTTTACTCACAATAGTGTCTTCATCAATTAAACCTCCTACTCCTTGGATAACATTGACAATCTCCTTAATTCGGTTGTTGTATTGTGAAATGTTTTCTCCTTCTTTCATCTTCATGTCATCAAAATTTCCTCTAAGACTCTTAGCTCTTTCCCTCAACACATTTACATCTCCTCCATGAACTAGTGCAAGTTTGTCCCACATCTTTTTAGCAGTAGTGCATGTCTTGACATCTTCAAACTTGACATTTGATCAACATGCAACAATCTCTATCATAGAGACATTGTGTTCATGTCTAGCTTTCATCCGATCAATAGTCAAAGGTCCAGTCAGCTGGATGTAATCATTAGTCATGTAGTATATAGCAGATTCTCCAATTATAGATATGTGCAATTTCATACCGATTTTCCATGTCGAGAAGTTGTCTTTATTAAGCTTGGGCACCTCTCTCTTATACATCTTGTGATCTTTAGCTTAATTCCTTCAAACTTTCCTTCAAAGCAACCAATTCTCTGATACCAATTGTTAGATAATTGAGAGGGTGGGAGGGGTAAATCAGTTAATTCTAGTTATCCTAGAGTCCCAACTTTCCCAGATGCATATATTCAAACTTTTCGATCAAATAATCAACTTGATAAGCTATCAACAATATCTTTCTCTTCATCTATCAATTGACAGTTAATTCAATATTGTATTTACCGATCTGACTAGTTATGAAATGTGTAAAGTAAATTAACAATTCAATCACATTAAATACACATAACACATAGATTTTTAATGTGGAAACCCTGTTAGGGGAAAAGCCACCTGGGATCAGTAACCCAAAATAATTCACTCTTCTGAAGTGAGCTCGGTTAGGAGCCAACCCTGTCAAAGATTACAAAGCACACTATAAGGTGTGACTTGATTAGAGGATTTATCACTAACAGTTCTTCCTTGACCAACATTCACTATGAGGTCAACAAGAAAATAATTAACATTCATTGAATGTCATATTGAAATACAAAAATATTGTTAAGTCCCACTTGGTTAAGATATTTTGTTGTAACAATGGTTAAACTGATACAGTAATGATCTGATTCAAATACTAACTAAGATTTTTAGATATTCAGATCTATGCTAAGCTCAAAATACCTCCTCTAATCAATAAATAATTAAATCCTTCATATCCTCCAACTTCATTCCACTCGGTGAATAATTATCTGATGCTCGATAATGTCTGTAGTTCAACTTGGTTCTGTCTTTTAACCAGTTTGATTAGCGATGCATAAAATAATCCTTTCACGTGAATTCTCCTATAGTATCAATAATCCCTAGACTCAAGAATGAATCTCATGTCTCTTTAAATAGACAAGATAAAGTGTTTTCTTCTCATTTGTTGATTTTGCCTCTTAATCTTCATGATTCATTTTTCCACTTTAACCTTCCTTGATAGTTGTGTCTATAACACATTTCATTCTCATTCATCCGATCAATCTTGAATTTGTCAATCGTTAGATCTTCATAACAAACTCCATCTTCTACCTCAGAATCATAAGCAATTGTCTAGCTCATCAATTTAGTCAGTTGATATAAACTTTATTTATTTATTTCACTCGGTCAATACCAAAACGTGTTGGTGAATACCTACTCGGTATACACTACACTAGCTCAGTGTATACAAAAATCTTCAATTACCGGCCACATAAACTTGTTCAGTTCTAATCTTCAATACATAAAAAAATCATGTAATACAATCAATTCAACAACATGATGTCATAGACTCATCAATAAGTTACCCAATGTATACCATATCCATATCTGACATATCCATCTCATCTTCATGTAGATATCTCATTCCTTTACCATTTTCCTTCTTTGGATGTTTGTAACCATCATGATAAGTATAGTCAAAACTTAGTTGACATCAATGACAATACATTGACTAATTTAATTGCCTTACATATCACTTTAATAGCTCAGTGACCTTCAATCACTGTCTTTCACTTGTCCATTCATTTCATCAAAATATTCAATCAGTTGTAGGTTATCAATTGTTTGAGGCATGTTAGGCCAAAATAAGTCAAGTTCAAAGTTTCCATGATTTGCTAAAGGCTGATAAATACTATGATTAATGGTGATGATTTCTCCATTATGGGAAAAACGCAAACACTTATGAATAAGAGAGACAATATATTTCATGGAAGTAAGCCAAGGAAGACCAAGTATTACTTGGAATTGATTAGAAGTTAGGATGACAACAAAGGTGACATCTAAGGATTTCTTACCAATTTAAATGGGAAAGGTAATGGAACCATGGGTAGGAAAAGTAAAACCATTGAAAGTCTTAATCATCACATCAAATTTATCATAGGAGTCTCAATGGAGGTGTTTTGTGAAAATATGTTCTTAAATTATAACATTAGCCATGTAAGTAGGATCTATAAGGACATCATAGACATTGTGCTAGGGCTTGTGAGCTAGCTTACCAAACCATTTAATTCCTTAAGAAACTTCATAATGCTTTGACTCCCTTTAACCAACCTATGCATATCCCAAGGGAGGAAGTTAATCTAAAGAAAATTAAATTTTCTAAACATGATGTTTTTTCTTTCCAAGTTAAAGACCTTATTGGTATTAATTTAGATGATGAAGATACTTTTGATGATGATAAATTTTTTAATGATGCAAATAATATTGATCCTAATGATTATGATGACATATATGAGGCTACTAAAATAAATAATGAATTATCTACAAGATTTTCTAAAATGTTATCCCTAGCTCCTTATGACAAATAAAGTGATTCATCATTAGAGTATTTGTTTGGAACTTGTAGTAGCTCCATCTTGTGTGCTTAATGTTGTGTTGGTTTTGTGTTTCTTACCTTGTCTCAGAAATGATAATCAAGATGAGAGGCTAGTTTCTCATGTGCAACAGACTCTTTTATCTATTTTCTTGTTTGTAATATGCTTCCCCCATAATGTGATACTTGTTATATGTTTTGTATATATTTCTTTAGATGACCCTTGTTTATCCGTTGGTGCAAGGTGATAAAGGGATTGAACCTATTGTGACATTCCTCTATTTGTTTATCAAATATTCTATATATTGTATATATATTATGTCGTGCATGTGCTATTGTTTTATATGTGCCTTTGTGTTGTCTACGTAAGGATGATGCAAAGTGGTAAGAGCCATCTTTATTTTTGGTCTCTGCAATGTTGAACCAAAAATAATTTTTCTTGTATCTATTATGTGCTCTTCTTCCATTGTGATCATATTTATTCTTCCTTTTGGGGATGAGGTCAATTAATACAATTATTCTTGATATACATGAGTTATCACATATGCATACTAGCCCCAAAGTTAGTAGATCCCTTTGTGCTATTTTGTCATGTGATTTATTTCCCTTGATTTGTCTTTATCTAGGGGCAAGTCATAGTGGAAACATGATTGTCTTTTGGATGTATGTCTTCTACCTTAAAGATATTTCTCTCGTTAAGGTTTACACAATTACTTTAACATGGGGGCATACACTTCACTCTTTGTTACAAATTATGGACACACCATATTGATCAATGTTTTACGGATTACTTGGAAAATCTTGTCTTTTTCTTAGTAATATCCTTTAGTGGGTTCCTTTGGAGGAAATTATTTCCTTAGGCCACATCCCCTTCATTTTAGTGGATTAATTTGGAGACAATTCTCTCTTTGTGCCTAATCCTCCTTCCTTTTAGCAAATTCCTTTGGAGACAATGCTTTCCTTACTCCTAGCCCTCCTTATTTTGGCCGATTTCCTTACAAACAATATTTTGCATGGTTATCCTTTGGATGGGTTGACTAGCATAGCACATCTTACTAAACTATCAACTCCATTTTCTGCACCTCTCTTTTTCTTTACATGACCCATAATAAGTTTTACCTTAATAGGCTCTCTCTCTCTCTCTCTCTCTCTCTCTCTCTCTCTCTCTCTAGATGTTTCTTTCATCTTGGTTGAAGATTGATAAAGACCTAATTCACTTGGGGACTTGGTGTTTTCCTTTTCTCTTTCACCTTGATGATATCTCTTTCCTATGCTTTGATCTACCTTATCATGAGTATGAAGAAGGTTAAAAATCCTGCTAGAGTGGGGACTAAATGTGTCATCCTAAATTGTAATCACTTATAATTTTGGTCCTTATCTAGGCCCTATTTTAGTATCCAAGGTTTCTATTCTCGTTATGATTGATCATACCTCAATTTAGCACATATTTTTTATATTTACATATCCTTATGGACTCCCAATTTAAATTTTAGCGTTGATTGCCTTCTAGAGGGTTTCCTGGAGTGTATTGGGTGGCCCAATTCACCCCTTACTTTGGGAGGTGCCCCTTACATGAAATATTATCCCTAAATTTGAATTGGAGATTGGTATTTTTATTTTGAGTGAGATTTTAGATCCTTTTTGGTCTCTATTGATATTTGAGACCTAAAATGGGTAGGAGAGGTATAATTATTACAAGGCTACCTCCCTCATTTTGGGATCCATCCATACACAACCAATCAAGATCCATCTATTACATTGAAATTCAATTCAAGCACTCAAGAATTCAAGGAGAAATTAACTTCATTCAAGAATAAAGCATCGAAGATATGGAGTAATGTCTAGATCCTAACATGTGTAAAGACATTCATGTTATTTGTATCCTAGATCCAAGGTCAAGACTACATCAAGATAACTTTCAAGCATCTTCATGAAAAATTCAGCACTTGTGAACGTATAACATTGTAATGCCCCACCAGGAAACCCAAGAGAAATTAATCTAAAACATGCTATCAAGTTTACATAATAATTTTTTTCTTAAGATTTTACAATCAACAAGTACATTAATGTACTAGAAGAAAAATAGTGTGATACAAAACATACTCACAAAAGTAATTCAACAAATAGATTAAAATTCCCAAGGGTTCCTTAACGTAGAATTACTCATAAGTTAATTAATATACTAAGTACAATAACAATATACAATCTCCACCTAATGTAAATGGATAACAAGTACAACATTATATAAATGAAACGTAGATACAACTAATACCATAAGGTATACACAATGAATCATCATCCATTACACAAGTCATAGGATATGCATTAACCAATCATATACAAGGTACATGTACAATATCCTAAAAGATAAGAGAAATTATCCAATAATGATGAACAAGGAAGAAGGTAATAGCAACAATGATAATGTAGCACCAGTTCAGGAATGTTTGAATCTAAATGGTAAAAGAATCACTACCACCTGACCACGCGGAACCAAAGTTCCACTCCCACCATGCTGAGAAGATAACAATAGACCCCACTCAGATAACACACACCAAATTCAACCATCATACAAACTAAGAAAGAGATCCTAAAAGCTCTCTATCTCAAAATGTACAATATAACTGCAAAGGTAACACATACTAATCTAGAGGAAATCGACACATGTAAGAAACCTAAGATGTATATAGGGAAGTGTCATCACATACATCTAACCCTTGAGTTTTGTCCTAGTAGCCTCTCTGGACCCCAGGACTCAAGTGACCATATGCGACATCAGTAAACCTCTCATACAAACAAGGCTACTGATCATACAAGACCTCAATCAAGCATCTTCTCCCACTCCCATCCTAATCAAGACCTCAATAAAGTATTTAGGTATGGGTGAGGAACATATGTTATTAATTTATTTTAAAACCCCCCATTTAATGTAACATGTTATCACTTTATTAAGTTACTTACAATAAGTGATCCTTGTAGCCACTTGTGGGTCTTGATGCTTATTGCAAGACACCCTCCTCTATACACCTAGATAACCTACCCTAAGCTTGAATAAGTCATAAAAATATCTCATAAATCATATAAAGCATGATAATCAATTTCAGATCCATAAAAGATATTTGGAACTCACATTGGTCCTCAAACTATAGTGCCCACCCATAGTTTGCTTTTCAGTTTTATATTGTCAAACTCTTTTAGGCCACTTTTATTTGTGCATTGATATTTCAGTTATTATGTGGTTTTGGATGTATGACATTACATAATGATTTTGATGATTGAATAATTATGGATATTATATTTATGTAGTTAGATGATGTTAGTTATTATAATGATGATTATTTACATGTTTAAAATGATATTTATGTTTATGATTATACTTACTAATGCAGGAGCATCTTGGGTTCTTGGCAATCCTGTGTCACCAAAAAGATGTTTTCTATTTTCTGTGTTGTTTGGTTTCCTTTGATTACCGAGTTCAGTCGGTAGTCTTTGTGTTGGTTGGTTTCCTTTGATTACCGAGTTCGGTCGGTAGTCTCTACATTGTTCAGTTTCCTTTTGATTACTAAGTGCGGTCGGTAGTCTCTACATTGGTCGGTTTGCTCTTATCCCGAGTTGGTTGGTTGCTTCAGTTGCCGAGTTCGGTTGGTAATTTCCTGGCACTCGGTTTTGCTTTACTGCTGGTCGATTATCTCTGCTTACCGATGGGTTTTATTTTGTTCCCTATTGGCCCGATGCGTGCATTTATCAAGGGTCGCCAAATTAATGCTGGTATCTGTTATTGGGAAGCAGGTGGTCCTTAATCTGACCGTTACTTCTATTGTTTGTGAATCTGAAGGCCGACTCAATTCGGTAGACTCTTGTATAAATTTAGTGTCTGTGTTTAGAGTTAGGAAAGAGTGAGAGATTAAGAAGTTAGAAGTTAGAATTTGATGGATCCTCGCATGTTTGGGGTCTTCTGAATTTATTGTAATATCTGGCCTAAACCAGGAAGGCCTTACAACCCGACATGTATACTATTTGTTGATGAAATTTAATGAAGATCTTGCTTTCTCCCTCTCACTTTCTAGTGTTTTGCTTCTGCATTGTGTGTTGAAGGCTTGGAAAATTAGGGTGAGCCATATCTTTCGCCCCTCATGATCCTTGCCCTTCGTTAGGTGGTATCAGAGCAAGGTTAGATTCTTGATCTAGGTCTGTGGATCTAGGTTTGAAAGAACTTCTTGAAACCTTAGTTGATTTGTTGTGGGGTAGCAGATTGCGATCTGACCTACAATTGAAAAAGGTTGTCAAGATGGTTTGTGGGAGGCGAGATGCAGATCCAGGCTTGGCAGAGATGCTAAGGTAGATTGCTGCTAGATTAGATGCAGTAGAGACAGCCCAAAGAAGAGGCAGACATCTTGAAGATGTTAGTGATGATGAGGTCAAAGAAGAACAGGCTAATGCAAAACCTACACCTGTTATGGATCATGGTGAAGAGAGATTCCTGAAAGCTTTGGCAAGTTTGAAATTGACACCACACTTTAATCCTCCTACTTATAGTGGCAAATTAGACTCTAATGAATTGATGGACTGGATCACTGAGATGGGAAAATATTTTGAATATGAAAGTATCCCTAAAGACAAAATGGTGAAGATTGCAAGCACTAAGTTGAAAGGACATGCATCCCTATGGTGGGAACATCTACAATTGGATAGGAAAAGGAAAGGCAAAGATAAGATCATAGTATGTAGTAAGATGGTCAATAAATTGGAAAGAAAATTCTTACCCTGTGACTATTAGATTAACCTAATTCAGAGAATGCAAAGTCTGAGATAGAAGGATAGCTCGGTAAAGGATTATATTAAGGGATTTTACAAATTGGATATCAGATCTGGTCATAATGAAGATGATATTGAAAGGATTGGCAGATACTTGAATGGTTTGAGAAACTCTATCCAAGAAGAAATCAACATGGTTAAGTTGGAAAGTATTGAAGAGGCTTATCAATTTTCTTTGAAAGCCAAGGAGAAACTAAACAAAAGACATGAACAAAGGCAAAGAGGTCAAGGTGGTAGATTCCATAGAGGAAGAGGCACATCCAATGGTGAAAATAGTAGATCTGAACCTGATAAAACAAACCTGGACAAAGGTAAGACCGAGTGGAAAGGTGAAAGTTCATCCAAAGGCAGAGGTAGTAGCTACCGAGGTGGTTATAGTAGAGGAAATTTCTGAGGAACTTGTTACAATTGTGGAGAAGAAGGGCACAAATCCTTTGAATGTACACATGCAAGCAAGAAGGCTAGTAGCAGTAGAAATGTTGTAGTGCAAGAAGAATCATTGAATGAACTTGAAAAGGAAAGTAACCTAATGGTAAGGAGAGCACTGTGGAA
The DNA here is from genome assembly GCA_027943335.1 of Chamaecyparis obtusa. Taxonomy (NCBI): domain Eukaryota; kingdom Viridiplantae; phylum Streptophyta; class Pinopsida; order Cupressales; family Cupressaceae; genus Chamaecyparis; species Chamaecyparis obtusa. Next base: position 170,350 of record BSBK01007457.1, read on the forward strand.
TGAAAGAAAGAAGGAAGATCCGGTAAGGAAAAGTTTGTTCAAGACAAGATGTAGAGTTGCTGACAAAGTGTGGAAAGTAATCATTGACAGTGGTAGCTTGGAGAATCTGGCATCTGAAGAGATGGTCGGTAAATTGTAGTTGGAAAGACATAAGCATCTGAAACCCTATCAGATTTCATCGATCAAAGATGAGCATACTCTCCTGGTAAGTGAACAATGTTATGTGAATTTGAAAATAGGGGAACACTATGATAAGGTGTTGTGTGATGTAATGCCAATGGATTGTTGTCATATTTTGTTGGGTAGACCTTGGCAATATGATAGACATGCTATATATGATGGAAGATTGCATAAGTATTCTATTGTAGCTAATGGAAAGAAACAAGTCTTGTTGCCATTGATGGAAGAATTTGTTAGTAATATATGTACATCTATGAAAGTTTGTTTGATGGAAGGAAGAAAGTTTGTCAGTTCTTTGAAGAAGGATGATGTATGTTTTGCTGTAATCCCTAACAAACCGAGTAAGAAAATGGAAGATAATATTCCTGAGGAGATTGATAAGTTACTCACCGAGTATGGAGAAATCATTTTTGATAATGTACCTGATGGTTTGCCACCAAAGAGAAGTATAGATCATTGTATGGATTTAATCCCTGGAGCTAGTTTACCAAATAAGGCACCTCATCGGTTAACACCTACCGAGAATCAGGAATTGAACCGACAGTCTCAAGAATTGTTGGATAAAGGTTTGATCAGAGAAAGTTTAAGTCCTTGTGCGGTACCTGCTGTATTGGCACCTAAGAAGAATGGAGAATGGAGAATGTGCATTGATTCCAGAGAAATCAATAAGATAACGGTGAAGTATAGGTTTCCTATACCGAGGATGGATGACATAATGGATAGTTTGACTGGAGCAAAGTATTTCACAAAGATTGATTTGAAAAGTGGATATCATCAGATCAAAATCAGAGAAGGTGATGAGTGGAAGACTGCTTTCAAGACAAAAGAAGGTTTGTATGAGTGGTTGGTTATGCCTTCTGGTTTAACTAATGCACCGAGTACTTTTATGAGGTTGATGAATGAAGTTTTGAAGAAATTCTTGGGTAAGTTTGTGATTGTATATCTTGATGATATTCTGATATTTAGTAAGACCAGAGAAGAACATTTGTTGCATGTTAGACAAGTTTTGTAGAGGTTGAAAGAGGAAAAGTTGCTGATAAATCTGAAAAAGTGTTCATTCATGAAAGAAGAAATTGTGTATTTGGGATTTGTTATTTCGGCTGATGGATTGAAGATGGATCCTGAAAAGGTTGAAGCCATTTTGAATTGGCCTACACCTATGAATGCTAGTGAGGTAAGATCATTTCATGGATTGGAAATTTTTTACCAAAAGTTCATAAGGAATTTTAGTTCAATTTGTAATGCTATGACTAAGACTATGAGAGGAGACAAAAGAGAATTCAAGTGGACACATGGAGCTGATAAGAGTTTCCAAGCATTGAAGTAGAAGGTTGCCGAATTACCTGTTTTGGCATTACCTAATTTTAGTAAAGTATTTCAAGTGGAATGTGATGCAAGTGGAAGTGCAATTGGAGCTGTGTTAAGTCAAGAAGGTAAACCTATGGCTTTCTTTAGTGAAAAGTTGAATGATGCTAGAACGAAATATTCTGTGTATGATCAAGAATTCTATGCTATTGTTCAAGCACTGAAGAAATGGAGACATTATTTGATACTGAGTGAATTTGTGTTGTATACTGATCATAAGGCTTTATAGTATTTGGGTATTTAGAATAAGTTGAATCAGAGACATATGAAATGGGTTGAGTATTTGCAAAGTTACACATTTGTGATAAAACATAAGAGTGGAGTCACTAACCGAGTTGCTGATGCACTAAGTAGGAGAAGATCTTTGATGGCCGAGATGAAAATTCAAGTTCTTGGTTTTGATGAGATGAAAGATTTGTATGAAAATGACCTTGATTTTTCTAAGCCATGGAGAAAGTGCAGAGCACCTTTACAAGATCAACATGATACCAAATGGGATGAATATTTTATTCAAGAAGATATGTTGTTTAAAGGTATTCAGCTGTGTATACCAAGAGGAGTAATGAGAACTAATCTGATAAAAGAGAAACATAGTAGTGGTTTGGCTGGACATTTTGGCATTGATAAAACCTAGAATTTGCTGAAGGAAAAGTACTTTTGGCCATAGTTGTATAAGGATGTTCAGAAATTTGTGAGAAGTTGTGGAATTTGTCAAGTTGCAAAAGGAGTAAGTTAGAATACTAGTTTATATACACCGATTGATGTACCTGAGAAACCTTGGACTGATATCAGTATGGATTTTGTTCTTGGCTTACCAAAGACAGTAAGAGGTAATGATTCTATATTTGTGGTTGTGGACAAATTTTCTAAAATGGCACATTTCATACCTCGTAGAAAAACATTAGATGCAGTGATTGTAGCAGACCTTTTCTTTAAGGAAATTGTGAGATTACATGCGTTACCGAGGAGTATTAGCTCTGACCGAGATAGCAAGTTTGTTGGATATTTTTAAAAAATAGTTTAGAAGAAATTTGGTACCGAGTTGAAATATAGTTCTACATTTCATCCACAAACCGATGGACAGATTGAAGTTGTAAACAGAAGTTTGGGTAATCTTTTGAGATGTTTAGTAGGAGAGACACCAGGCAATTGGGATTTTGTGTTGGCACAAGCTGAGTTTGCATACAATAATTCAATGAATAGGAGTACAGGAAGAACACCATTTGAGATTGTGAGTGGCATACAACCGAGAGGAATATCTGACTTGAGAGACATTGAGGATGAAAACAAGAAAAGTGTTGAAGGAGTGAAATTTGCTGAGTACATGAAGACATTGCATGAAGATGTGAAGCTGAAGTTGGAAAACAGTAATCATAAATATAAAGATAGAGCTGATAGATCAAGAAGACGTAAGATTTTTGATGTTGGTGATGAAGTGATGGTTCATTTGAAGAAAGGTTGGTTTCCTGTTGGAACTTATGGGAAGCTGAAGATGAAGAAGTTTGGACCTTGTAGAATATTGAGGAAATTTGACAGTGGAAATGCATATGAGATTGAGTTACCTGATGACATGGACATATCACCGATTTTTAACATTGCTGATTTGTATGAATATTATGAATCTGATGAAGAAATGACAGTACTGACAGAATATCCTAAGAAACAGAAAGAGGAAGTTGAACAGATTTTGAAAGAAAGAGTTGGCAAAAGCACAAGAGGAAAACAATACATGGAATATCTGGTAAAATGGAAGAATAGACCGATGGAAGATAGTTCATGGATTTCTTAGTCTGAGTTGGATATAGCTCGGATCATATCTGCTGGATGATTCTATGAATCATTCAAAACAACCCCAAGTGTTTGATGCAGGAGCATCTTGGGTTCTTGGCAATCTTGTGTCACCAAAAAGATGTTTTTTGTTTTCTATGTTCTTTAGTTTCCTTTGATTACCGAGTTCGATCAGTAGTCTCTGCATTGGTTGGTTTCCTTTGATTACCGAGTTTAGTCGGTAGTCTCTGCAATGGTCAGTTTCCTTTTGATTACCGAGTTCGGTTGGTAGTCTCTGCGTTGCTCGGTTTGCTCTTATCTTGAGTTGGTTGGTTGCTTCAGTTGCCAAGTTCGATTGGTAATTTCCTGGTGCTCAGTTTTTCTTTGCTGCTGGTCAGTTATCTCTGCTTACCGATGGGTTTTATTTTGTTCCCCGTTGGGCCGATGCTTGCATTTATCAAGTGTCATAGATTTAATGCTGGTATCCGTTATTGGGAAGCAAGTGGTCCTTAATCTGACCGTTACTTCTGTTGTTTGTGGATCTGAAGGCCGACTCAGTTCGGTAGACTCTTGTATAAATTTAGTGTCTATGTTTAGAGTTAGGAAAGAGAGAGATCAAGAAGTTAGAAGTTAGAATTTGATGGATCCTCGCATGTTTGGGGACTTCTGAATTTATTGTAATATTTGGCCTAAATCAGGAAGGCCTTATAGCCCGGCATGTATATTGTTTGTTGATGAAATTTAATGAAGATCTTGCTTTCTCCCTCTCACTTTCTGGTGTTTTGCTTCCGCATTGTGTGTTGAAGGCTTGGAAAATTAGGGTGAGCCATAACTTTGGCCCCTCATGATCCTTGCCCTTCATCCTTACCCCATACTTGCATGTGTATGCATTCTTTTACTTTCCTATTTGACATGTTTGATATGGTGGAGGGACAAAGACGTCGTTACCTACTTGTGAGGTCCATACAATGTCCTGATCCCCACCATTGCTTATTATATATATATATATATATATACACACACACACACACACACACACACACATATATGTATATGTGTGTGTGTGTGTGTGTGTGTATATATATATATATATGTATGTATGTATGTATATATATATACACACATATACATATATATGTATATGTGTGTGTGTGTGTGTGTATATGTATGTATGTATGTATGTATGTATGTACATGCTTACTTTTTATGCAGGTTTGCAGGTACCAGGCATCGACTTCTAAATTGTCATGATGAGTGTGCCTTAGCGCAAGTTTCAATGGTAAAAGAGGGGAGATAATATTCAAGTCCAAATCCCAACCTAAGTCATTCTATTGTCTTGAAATAGTGGAAAAGATTATGATATTTAACCTTTCCCGAATTCATCCAGGTGACGTGAATTTATAGTCCCTTCCTTGAGCATAGTTATGGTTCTTTAAGTTTAGTTGATTTCTGACTATTTGATATGATTTCTATATAATTAGATAATTTATTTAGATTAATTGTGTAATTTAAATAAGTTAGATCTTGCTATTTTTAAGCTATTTAAATATGAGAGTATTTAATTAATGGAAATTAATTAGATGTGTTTATTAAATTTAATAATTTAATTAAAAAAGCTTATTGTGGAAATAAATGTATTTAATTAATGAAAATTAATTAAATACATTCACTTTAAATTTAATTATTTATAAATTCAACTTTTTAAATAAAAGGTATTTATTAATTAAAAATTAAATAACATGTGAAAAATAACATTAGACTAAGTGTTATTGTTTAATTTAATTTGAATGCAATTAAGTTGCACAATCAAATTGAAATAAATAAAATAAAAAGAATTAGTCCATTTTGAGTTAAGTAGATTAACAAAAACAAAATAGAAAATAGACTTGAGTTCAAAACTGTAATTGAAGGAATTAGGGAATTGATGGAAACAAGGTTGAGTGGAATTGAATTCCAAACTTTGCATGTGGAATTCAATTTCCTATATTGTGAAAGTTTGGCCATTATTTTCAACACACAGATTTAGAAAATTTTGGGTGAAGGATTCAATTTGGAGGAAAATTCTATGAGAGCTTGGATTGTCTATATTTATGGTCTTCGTCGAATTTATCTTGTGGTGTTTGAGGTAGGGTTTGGAAACCCTTGTGATTGCATTTCTATATTTTTGAAATGAATGTCTTCTTTGTGTCCGTTAGATCTGAGTAATTTAGTTGTTTATGATTCTTTCTATGTTTGAATTCTGGGAAAAATGGTTGTAGGAAAATGGGTGTGTGCGCGCATGCAATTCTTGATTTAATTTTGCTTGAATTCAATTAGGGTTTCAAATTTATGAAATTATAAGAAATTAGAATATTGATTATTGAATTATTTGTTAAAGAAAATCTTATCTAGAAACCCTAGGTTCAATTTTTATAATAAAGCTTTTAGAAAAAAAATTCAAATATGGTATAGGGTAGGAAATAAAGTTTCAATAAAAACCCTAGGAAACAATTTAGAAAACACTAAGATTAATTTGTATATATGAGGTTCTCATTTTGTCTGTTATATATATGTGTATGTGTATGTGTATGTGTATGTGTATGTGTATGTGTATGTATATGTATATATATATGTATATGTATATTTCCTCATTTCTTAATTCGATCAGAAAATTACCTTCTGTATTAAAATTAAATATGTGTGTGTATATATACTGTGTATATACACATATAATATATATTTTTGTCAGTGTTCTTTTAAAAAATAGTATGCTCATTGTTCGAGGTCAATAAATTTACTAGTGAAGTTTTAATAAAATTAATTAAAAAAGATTTAAAAAAATTAATTAAAAAAAATGTTGAAGGGAGGCAGGGCCAACCCCACCTTCCCCCATGTCACAATAGCTCTAAGAGATGTCATCGGTAGTCCTTAGGACTGCTGTGTGGTAGCCCCAAGGCTGTCATCAATAGTCCTTGAGACTGTCGCACAACCGACCTAGGTTGTCGTGCTGATAGTCATGGGGAGGGGCCAGTGGGTCCCCCCACATTTGATATGTGGTTTTTTTATTAAATTAATTTTTTTAAATTATTTAAAATTTAAATTTTTTATTTATAAAATATAAAAAATATATAATAAAATTATATTAAAATAATAAATTATTAAAATATAAAAATAATAAAATAAAGAATGTTTATTAAATAATAGTTTTGCAGTTTAGAAAATATATTTATATACATAGTTATGCTTTTAGTATATGTATATATACTTATTTTATATGTGCATAATGTGATTGGGCATAGTTTTCTTTTAGTTATTTATTTAATTCAATTGGGCTGATTAATTTAAAGTCTTTTTTATGGCATGTTATTTTTAAGATATAATTGGTTGTTATAATTGGGCAATTTAATTAATTTCTGATTTAGATTATGAAATGATAGTATGTTAGTAATTTTAATTCCTAAACTCAATTTATTCTTTTAGTGTAATAAATTGACTTGTTAGGGTTAGAATTTAATTGATTAAATGTAATTATATTTATTAGTGATTATTAAGTAAATTAATTTCGTGTTGGAATTTTACAAATTAGTTTATTTAATTAAATTCTATTGTTTGTCTTTTTCTTTCCTTCCACGTTTGGGATTAGAGGGGAATAGTTATGTCAACCTAATAGGACTGCTACCAGAGGTTGGATTAGAAGTTATTGTATTTGTTTGTTTGCCTTGCATACTTTTATGGCATTTGATCATAAAGTGACCCAATCTTATGGAGTTGATTTTATGATGGAATTTGCATTGTGTGTTCATGTTATTCCTTGGAACTAGATTTGGGAATTATGACTTATGTTGACCTTGAGTCATGATTTTTGAGATTATAAACCTAGGGTAGGTTATCTAGGTGTTAAAGGGGAAGTCGCTTACTTTTGGAGGCTTCAAAGCACATAAGTGGCTACCTAGGTATCTTTAGTAGGTTACTTAATCAAGTGATAATATAAAACTAAATGGGGTTAAAATGAATTAATAATATAATGGTTCCTCGTCCATGCCTTGAGTGCTAGTATAGGATAAGGATGGGAGTGGGAGAAGATTCTTTCCCGTCTAGTAGGATGGTGAGTTTGGCATGATCAGTTATCATTGTCTTCATGAGAGGATTTCAAGTTCTGCATATGATCACACTTGGAAGTCAGAGTCCAGTGAGATCATTCCAAGGTGTTGACATATGTGATTACACTTCTCTAATTTCATTATAAGTTTCCTACATGTCTTGGTTTCCTTTGGTTTAGTATGTGTACCTTTGACTTATGATATGTACCCTTGAGATATGATCTTCTAGGATCCTTTCTTAGTTTATCTGATTGATTGGTATTGTTATTTGAGTGAGATTTGATGTTATCTCCTCAACACAGTGGGAGTGGAACCATATGTTTCCACGAGGTCAGGAGGTAGTGATTCTTTTACCATTTGAGACTTCGACATCCTTGTTCTAGTGCTAGATGATCCTAATTGTAGTTACTTCCTTTCCTATCTTCTTGGAGACTTATTCTTGATCTTTTACTTTTCTATTTGTACTTTGTATTTTATTGTAACTACATACCCTGAGACTTGTGCAGTGGATGTTGATGATTATGTATACTTTATTATTCAGATGTAATTATGATGTAATATGTAGTTGAGCTAGGAGATTATTGTAATTGATAGATGTAATTGCATTTGCATATTTTCTATGTCAAGGAACCCTTGAGATGTGAAATCTATTATGGAGATTATGTTTATGATATGGACTTATAGACTTTATATTTTAATTTCATTTGTGTATTCATTATTGTTTGTAAACATTTAAGAAAAAAATTATTCAACAAACTTAGTAATATGTTTTAGGTTAATATCTCCTGGGTTCCCTAGCAGGCATTACATAAACTATAATCCCACAATTACAAGTTGGTTCTCAAACCATAACATGATATAACACACCCTCTCAAAGAGTTCACAAAATAATGAGCTTAAGAAATCAGGTTGGGTAAAAATAATCATCACCAAGTCAACATTAAAAAAATACAAAAAGTGCACATGTCACATAGAAGACAACCCCTCCCCCCCCTAGCCTCTATATACCACACCTAAAGGCAACATATTTTTTCTCAAATAAACAACATCAAACAAGGGAATAGAATATACCAAGTAGTCAAACCATAACACAAGTCTCAATTGTTTAAGAATAGTCAATTTTATTTATTAAAGTCTAATTTCACTTATTAAGAAAATATTCATATAAAATCTCATGCATTATACTTTTTAAATAACTATTTAACTAAAATTTCCATGCATATCAAAACACCATGTATTTAATAATAAAATAATGTTATTAATTTTCTAAATATAAATATATATGAAAACATTAATATTAAAACCCACATGTAAAAAAATTAATTAATATTTATTTTTTATTTATTTTTTTTCAAAATAAATAAATAATAATAAATAATATATATATTTTTAAATCTAAAAATTAATAATCTGGGGTTTCTTCCTGATTCTTCCACAGATGAGTCCTTGAATCAGTTTCTATTAATATAATTATGGTGGCTAGTCCACTTTGGCTTTATATATATATATATATATATATATATATATATATATATATATATATATATATATATATATATATATATATATATATATATATATATATATATAAAATAGATTTTAAAAGTCCAAATACATAGACATTTATTTTTCCATTGGTTTTCTAATTCATGATTTATATCTTTTCCTCCACTATTATATTCTTTACTACTTTCTTTTAATTCTATAAAAAGATTATGCTCATATGCAAATATTATATATCTATTTTAATTTTATTTAATTCATAGGGTTTCAACAAAAAATACAAAAAAATCCTAACTGAATTAATTTTAAATTTTTTTCCTCTTATTCTTCAAACAAATTCTGATTTTTTGCAAAAGAAATTCAATAACCAATTCAAACTGAAAAATAATGAAAAATCAAAATAGTAATCCACAATCTAAATAAAACTATAATTTTCAACAATCAATCCCAATCACAAAGTAGACAATCATTTTAAAATTTGAATGATAAACATAGGTTTTCAAACCCTACCTGAAATCCCCCAACTAAATACATCAAATAAGGCCAAATCGAAGACTCCCAAAAATCCAAGCTTTAAAATAATTCTTTAACTTCCGAGCACCATGATTCTCTAAAAGCTAATAGATGTAATGAAATAATAACCCAGGACCCCCTAATATAGAAAACCTAACAAGCTAGGTTTTTAAAACATGCAACTCCAAAAATAAGACGAACTCCACTTGAAAATAATAAAAGAATTATTTAACTCGAAATCACCGAAATAAGAACTTAACTCTCAACCTTATTTTAATCAAACTCTTTTGTGTGATTAATTATAATTTTAATAATAAAATATGTACTTTTCCAATTAACAACTCCTAACTCAACTTTAACTTAAATTCATATTTCACTTTATTAATTAAATATGTAAATTAAATTATATTTAATATTTTAATTTACTAATTTAATATTTAGTGACATCTCTAATTTCCATAATTAGACTTTTAATCAAGTCATTTTAATTAAACAAAGGTATTTAATTATTTCTCAATAATTAAATATCCTTATATTTAATATTTTCATATTCATAAGATATAATTATTCTAACCAAATAAACCACACAACAAACTCACAAGACTTATAACACGTGAAAATCAACTAACTCAAATAACAAACAAACTCAAGGGAAGGACTCATGAATTCACGTCACCTTGACAAATTTGGATGGGTAGAAAATCAGATACTTGTCCACTATTTTAGGATAATTAATGCCTTAAGTTGGTATTTAGATTTTTATGTTATCTCCCCTCTCTTACTATTGAGATATTGCAATAGGGCACACTCATCCTAACAATTTAGGGAAGTCGATGCCCGGTACTTGAAATCCTGCATAAAAGAAAAACATGTACATATATGCATAAATATATAATAGATAATGGCAGGGACCAGCTGATCATGTGGATCTTGTAAGGAAATAACTATGACTTCGTCCATCAACCACATCATGCACATCAAATAGAAACATAAAACATACACACTAACCATACACATGCAAGTATGGGGTCAATAAAACCATAAATATAAATAACATCATCATATGTGGATAATCAACATGAAGAGTCACCTAAAAGAGTCTAGTTATAAAAACTAAAAAGAAAACTATGGGAGGGGCATTGCGTCCACCTCCCCTAGAATTAAGCTTACTCTTGGAAGCCTACAAACAAATAAGGATATACATCCCTCAATCACGAAGCATCCTACTAAGACAAAAGACAAAATGATATCTAAAAATAAGTCAAAAAATAAGGACATGATTTATAGTCATCAAGAGCAATATAATTCTAGTTTAAGAATAAACCAAAAAATCACTTTGATCAATCATTCATTATTTAACAATTTAAATAGATCTAAATCTTTATTTATTCTCCATTATAAAAAAACATCTAGTAATCAATCGTATAAAGCACACATTTGTATTTACATCAAATAATAACTTAAGAGGTTTATGCAAACCTAGTTAATGCAACACTCCTATAAAATCTAATTTGAACATACAAGTCTAATTTCATACCTCTAGTTTCATAAACAATAGTCTGAAATACAAAAGATTTATATGTTTATGTTTTTGTTTTAAGTTTTGATAGTTTAGACATCTAGTGGGCATACAAATTTATAGAGTTCTCAGTGTAGAAACTTGGGCTTTGATACCAAGTGTAATGCCCTACCATAGAACCCAAGAGAAATTAACCTAAAACATGCTATCAAATCTACAGAATAATTTTTTTCTTAAGAGTTTTCAATCAACAAGTACATTAATGTAGAAGCAAACCATTGTAATACAAAACATACTCATAAAAGTAACTCAACACAGATTAAAATTTCCAAGGGTTCCTTAATGTAGAGTTAGTCATAAGTTAATTAATCTACTAAGAGAAATAATAATATACAATCTCCACCTAATGTAAATGAATAATGAGTACAACACCATATAAATGAAACATAGATACAACTAATACCATAAGGTATACACAACAAACCATCATCCACTACACAAGTCACAAGGTATGCAATAAGCAATCATATACAAGGTACATGTACAATATCCTGAAAGATAAGAGCAAGTGTCCAATAATTATGAACAAGGAAGAAGGTAACAACAACAAGGATCATCCAACACTGGTTCAGGAACTTTGAAATGTCAATGATACAAAAATCACTACCACCTGACCACGTAGAACCAAAGGTCCACCCGCACCATGCTAAGGAGATAACAACAAACTCCATTTGGATAAAAAACACCAAAGTCAACCATCATACAAACTAAGCAAGGGATCCTGAAATCTCTCTATCTCAAAAGGTACAATTAAACTGCAAAAGTAACACATACTAATCCATAGGCATCCAACACATGTAGGAAACCTTATATGTATATAGGGAAGTGTCATCACATACGTCTAACCTTTGAGTTTTGTCATGGAAGCCTCTTTGGACCCTGACACTCAAGTGACCATATGCGGCATCAATAAACCTCTTCTACAAACAAGGCTACTAATCATGCAAGACCTCAATCAACTACTCAAGTATGGGTGAGGAACATATCTTATTAATTCATTTAAAAACCCCCCATTTAATGTAACATGTTATCACTTTATTAAGTTACTTACAATAAGTGATCCTGGAAACCACTTGTGGTCCCCTACGCTTATTGAAAGCCGCCCACATCTATACACCTAGATAAATTACCCTAAGCTCATAAGTCATAAAAATATCTCATAAATCATATAAAGCATGATAATCAATTTTAGTTTCATAAAAGATAACTAGAACTCACACTGGTCCTCAAACCATAACATGATATAACACACCCTCTCAAAGAGTTCACAAAATAATGAGCTTAAGAAATCAGGTTGAGTAAAAATAATCGTGACCAAGTTAACATTACAAAAATATTGAAAATGCAGATGTCACATAGAAGACAAACCCCCCAAGCCTCTGTATACCACTCTTAAAGGCAATGTAATTTTCCCAAATAAACAACATCAAAGAAGGCAATAGAATATACCAAGTAATCAAACCATAACACAACTCTCAATTGTTTAAGAACGGTCAATTTTGTTTATTAAAGTCTAGTTTGACTTATTAAGAAAACATTCATATAAAATCTCATCCATATATACTTTTTAAATAAGTATTTAACTAAAATTTTCATGCATATCAAAATACCATGTATTTAATAATAAAATAATGCTATTAATTTTCTAAATATAAATATAATTGCAAACATTAATATTAAAAATCACATGTAAAAAAATAAATTAATATTTATTTATTAATTAATGTTTTTTAAATAAATAAATAATAAATTTTTTATTTTAAATCCAAAAATTGATAAATGTCAACAGTTGGTTGGCCTAGCGGTGAAGCTCAATGGTTCTCATTGAGCCCACCAGGGTTCAAATCTCACTGAGCGAGAAGACATCTTAAAAGGGATGAGGTCGGGATCGTGCCCTAGGCGACTTTGGCGGAATGGATACCCCTCAGACCTTGGCTCTAAGCTGAAGAGAAGCGGTTAATAAACGATTCTCAATAATAAAAAAAATTGATAAATAATAATTTTTATTTATTTTAAATCTAAAAATTAATAAATAAATATAAATAAATCCATATATATATTAAAAGTCCAAATACATATACATTTATTTTTCCATTGATTTTCTAATTCCCAATTTAATATCTTTTCCTCCATATATATATATTCTTTACTACTTTCTTTAAATTCTATAAAAAGATTATACTCATATGCAAATATTATATATTTATTTTAATTTTATTTAATTCATAGGGTTTCAACAACAAATACAAAAAAATTCTAACTGAATTAATTTCAATTTTTTACCCTATTGTTCTTCAAACAAATTCTGAGTTTTTCGCAAAAGAAATTTAATAACCAATTCAAATTGAAAATAATGAAAAATCAAACATTTATCCACAATCCAAACAAAATCATAATTTTCAACAATCAATTCCAATCACAAAGTAGACAATCTTTTCAAAAGAATGATAAACATAGGTTTTCAAACCTTGCATGAAATTCCCTAACTGAATACAACAAATAAGGTCAAATCGAAGACTCCCAAAAATCCAAGCTTTAAAATAATTTTTTAACTTCCAAGCACCATGATTCTCCAAAACCTAATAGACGTAATGAAATAATAACCCAAGACCCCCTAATGTAGAAAACTTGACAAGCTAGGTTTTCAAAACATGCAACTCCAAAAACAAGACGAACTCCACTCGAAAATAATAAAAGAATTACTTAACTCAAAATCATCGAAATAAGAACTTAACTCTCAACCTTGTTTTAATCAAACTCTTCTGCATTATTAATTATAATTTTAATAATAAAATATGCACTTTTCCAATTAAAAACTCCTAAGTCAACTTTAACTTAAATTCATATTTCACTTTATTAATTAAATGCACAAATTAAATTGTATTTAATATTTTAAATTACTAATTTAATATTTATAACATCTTAATAACATGCAACTTGATAAATAATTACCAATTGATATTATCCATGCATTTAAAATTAAATTTTAATTTAATATTTAATGACATCTCCAATTTCCATAATTAAACTTTTAAACAAGTCTTTTTAATTAAGTAAAGGTATTTAATTAATTCCCAATAATCAAATCCCCTTATATTTAATATTTCTATATTCATAAGATATAATTATTCTAACCTCATAATTAATCTTTATTTATTTATTTTGACCAAATAAACCACACAACAAACTCACATGACTTACAACACATGAAAATCAACTAACTCAAATAATAAATAAACTCAAGGGAAGGACTCATGAATTCACGTCACTTTGACGAATTCAGATGGGTAGAAAATCAAATACTTGTCCACTATTTTAGGATAATTAATGGCTTAGGTTGGGGTTGGATTTGTATGAACTATCTCCCCTCTCTTACCATTAAAATATTGCGTTAGGACATGCTCATCCTGACAATTCAAGGAAGTCGATGCCCAGTACCTAAAATCCTGCATAAAATACAAGCATGTACATACATGTATAGATATATTTAACAGACAATGGCAAGGATTGGTCGATCGTGTGGATCTCACAAGAAAGTAACTACGAGTCCATACCTCAACCATGTCATGCATATCAAATAGAAAATTAAAACATACACGCTAACCATACACATGGAAGTATGGGGTCAATAATACGATAAATATAAATAACAACATCAAATGAAGATAATCAACATGAAGAGTGGGCTAAAAGAGTCTAGCCATAAAAACTAAAAAAAAAACTATGAGAGGGGTATTAAAAACATCTTGTCAAGCCTCTCCTAGTGACAACATGCTTTTCCTTTATGTGATTTCACTTCAATTTCAAGGTTAATTCCTATATAGGGGTTTGACTTAAGCAAACCCCTTTCTCCCAATATTTTCTCCATTTTCTATGCACAAGAGATAAGTGATAGAGTTTCAAATTCATAATCATGAAGACCTAAAAGTCTTCTATATATTCCTTCCTTCTTCATCTCCTTTTAGCTAATTAAGTGTCCCTCCCAATGTCAGGGGAAAGTCTAGTCACCCCCTACACTCTAGGTCATCACTGATAGGCATTTCAGGCTAAAACTTTCTATGCGGGTCAGTTACAATGTCTGATTCCCAAATTTGGTATCAAAATTTGCATATCAATCTATTATCAGTCTACATACACCTATTTCCTTCTTGGTGTTTTATCTTATCATATATTCTCTCTCTTATCCATTCTAAATTATATGCATCATTCATTACACTCTAAAGGAAGGGAGAAACTCACACACCCATTTAGCAGATAAGTTTTCTTAAGCCTAGTAGGTCATTTCCCATTCCCAATGTAATAAAAGAGAGATGGAATTTGGGGTGTGATGCTTCCTAGCTTGTTTGACCATCCTAGTGAACATTCATCCCTACCCTATTCATTCACCCTTTCCATTTTTCTTTGATCACAGTAACATGATTTTTTCTAATTTAATAAAGGGGAGATACCTCCATATTTATAGTACTTATCTATCAAAAAAACATATAAATTTATAATATTTACTCTGTATTTTTTAAGTAAAAATAAAATAGAAGAATAACTAAATTAATGGATGGTGGATTTTTCAAAAGTAAAAATAAATATAGGACATGTGTATTACCAAAAAAAATAGTTCTTCAAATAAAAGTAAAATGAATTAACTATTAAAAAATAGAAATTTGTCTGTCCATCTACATGTATGTAGTAAACGAAATAACTAGGCATTGATATCTCATTCTGAAGAGTGATATATTTAAGATGTGTATATTGTTTTTTTAATAATTGTTATAACATATGTGATTAAAATTGCTATCAATCATTTTTATTAATTGAGTAATCAAGAATAATCTAAGAGCAGTGAAGTTTAGTGGAAGCTTTTTAAAGGGTCCTTTTAAGATAAATTTTGATTGTTATCTAGAAGGAATTGTGGGTTTACAGAAGTGGATGTAGTGGTATGTTTCTTGAAGGTGTGTTTGAGAAGGTGTATCTTTTTTGGGTTCAAGGATGAAAAACAAAGTAGAAGCTTTATCACTACTAGGTCTTAAATTAGCCTCGTCTATGAGATCAAGTTTCTAGAAAATGAGGGGGATTATTAGGCAGTTATTATAGGTTGCATTAACATTATCTCGAATGATTGGAAACTCAAAATTATCTTAAATATAGATTCTCTTTTGATTCAATCAATACCCTTTTAGAATTATTATAGGGATCCCAAGCAGGTATACGATTCCTTAGCCAAGACTAGGATGACTAACCTCCCCTTCTCATATATGACAAGTGTCAACCAACAGGTTGTTGGAAATACAAATGGGAAAGTAGTACTGAGAGGGGGGGGTGAATCAGAACTTACTAACTTCTATCCTTTTAAACTGTTAGAACTTTATCATGTAAACATAACTTGAACAATCTAAGTAATATATCATGTCAAGCAGCATACATGAAATCACACATAACACAATAGATTTGGTAACCCAGAAACCCTTGAAAGGTAAAACTGGGGTGGGGATAACACCCACAAATCTTCACTACTACAGATAATAAAGTTTTCCTGTTAGGGCTTACAAAATTTGATCATATCATGATCTACCCTGTGAAAGGTCTGCTCTGTTAAAAGCTAAGAGACTTATTCAATCTACCTTGTTAGAGGATTTATAAACTTACAATAAAGTAAGCACTTGATAAAGAGATTTACAAAAGTTTGCTAAGACTACTCGGTTAAGAGATTTACCCTGATACACTGGTTAAAATGTCTTAGTAAATGATCCTTCGGTTTGCACTAATATGCTGATTACAGATCTTCTCTTTACTATATGATTGTGATCTCTTCTATCTGATCTTTCTTGATTCTGTCCTTTCACTGCTCTGCTCGATCACTGAACTTGATCTAAATACTTCTCCTTATCATTTCCTTATACTCACATATTCACAATATTCATCTGATCTCAATGTCTCTATTTCTCTCTATGATTCACACACATATCTCTGTCCTAGATCTTTCCTTTATATAGTAGCAAAAACATTTTACCATTACAAGATCTACGGTCTAGATATATTCCTATTGCCGCCTATACTATACAATTTTCTGATTGGCTAAAGGTTATACATAGGGATCAATGATAGCAATATGGATGCGTAACCACCTCTTTGATTACCTCAATAGACAACATACAAAATATAATTATCCTAAAAAATGGTTTACCTCGATCATTGTGCCATTTCAAACTTGTATGTCAATTCTAGCTAATTCGACAAAAGTTATCCTTGGCACTCAACATCAACTATCCTCGGCATCTATTGTACTCGACATTTGTTGAACTTCTCTATCACTGGGTAATCATTGATATATGTAGCTTGGCAATAAATATACTCAACATATTACAAACATATTGTGACCATGACTTTACTCGGCAGTACTACTGCTCGGTAAGTATACAATACAAAATTCAGCCTTTACAGAATGACTCAGTCGCAGTGATGACCGACCATCCTTGCCTACATATATGACTAAGTGTAAGACACTAATAGTCAACAAAATTATAGAGATCTACACAGGTGTGTTATTTAATTCATGTTTTAATAGTGAATTATTTAATTAAATGTTCTTTACTTGAACCAATTTTGTGTTTGTATTCAAATGAACAAATTGAAGGTAAACTCCTAAAGGGTGTATGATCATATTGTATAGATGTTGATTGGAATTCACCACACTAAGTATCCTTATGCATCACATATGTTTAGTATCAATAATGACTTGCATTTCAAATTGTTTGATGGAAAACCTATATGTTTCAACTTTTTTCTTATTTTTTGTGTGCATGTTGTTAAAAATTATTTTGGTTAAGTAGGCAGATAGAGTTCTCAATGTCTATTTTTGCAGCTATTAGGATGATTAATAAACCATATAGAGACTCACCTTTTAGAGTTGTGATCTTAAAATATTTCTTGAGGTGTACTTTTCAACAAATGTATGCATGCATGTTATGATTTATCAAAAAATTGTTGGGTTAATATGACCTATTAAATATTGTTGATCCCTAATAGGCTCATACCTAAATAAGGGTAGTCGGGGAGCTCTACATATGGGGGACATGATGTGCTATGTAGATTAACCTTTGGGATTTCAACATCCATCTCTTCATGTTTTTTTTTTGGAAAAGGAGAAAGAGGGAAAAATAGGAACTAACCTAAGATGATTTGTCAAAGCTTTCACAACCCTTTGAGCCTTCTTTCATAAATAATAGGGACAAGGAACCAAAAAATATTTAGCATAGAGTGCCACAAAATCTTCATTTTTGGAGGGATAATAGGGTGCAAAATTTGGACAGACCTAGTGCAAAATATTCAAATCCCTTCATGAGAAGCACTCATTAAGGCCTGAAGGGTGTTGTTCCTACTATCTCACTAGATAGGTTATTCACTATGAATCTTGGTCACCAAATGGCATTGTATATCTCCAAAGCATAAACATTATAGGTAGTTGAAAGAGTGTAAAACATGGTTCAACATACTATACATCCATGAAAAAATTATAAAATCCTAAAAACAAATGATAGCTATGCCCCTCTAAAATGACATAGAGCTTAAGATTTTATTCACAAAACCAAAGAAAATATTTAGTAAAAGAAAATCTAGGCGTAGTCCAATGTGTTTCCTCTCTTGATTATTTGAATACAAAGCTAAGGTCAAAGAATGATACAACAACTATTTTCTAAGTTTTCTTCTAAAGTAGTGAACAAAAGACTAAGAAAATCTTGAAAGAGTTTTTGGTAGAACTCTAGAGCTTAAAAAAACTTATTACAATGTGCCTCTAGGATTTTATAGGAAAAATATCTCTAATCCAAAATACATAAATACAATCGAAAAGAGCCTCTAAAAATTTGGTACGTGCAAAAAAAGTGGTTCTCTTTCATGCAAAAGAAGTTTTAGACTAAAAAGATGGTGTATCTTTTTAGAATTCAACTACCTCAAGATGCTCTATCATAAGAAAAAAATATCTTTCCTTTGGAGAATGTAGGACACATCACCTCCTAGAATGATGTGAACATGGATTGGCCACATGTTTCATGGCTGAGAGCTCTTGTTGGTTCTCTCATTAAACCTTGGTTGAACTTGTGCAATGCCGACATGTGGTAAGTCAGTGGCTTGCTTGAAGATTCCTTTTGGGTACCTTTGGGATGAAGTGCAATACTAACACATGTACCACCATGATGTAGAATAAAAAGGTGGAGGTCATGGACTTATTGGGAACTACACCAATTTTCTATTTTAACTTTGTGGGGCCATAAATTTATGGTCTCTTAGGATCTTCTTCAAGTTTCACATTATGGTGTGTTTTATAACATCTACAAAATTGGACACTCACAAGGGATCTTAAACTTCTGAGAAGGAACCTCAGAATATTTGGTTATCAAACCAAATCCTTATCCATTGGGCATAGATTCATGAAAAGGGAAGCCACAATAATAAACCTGGCTCAAGAAATAAGAGGAGAAACAAAAAACTATGAAAGCATGCACTTGGAGGAAAATCAAAACTAGAACATGCATTCCCTTAAGGAGAACATGACATGTGCAATATCAATTCTTATAAAATATAAAAAACTAACCTATCATATCCTACCCTAATCTAACCATCCAAGGTCCAAAACATTAAACAAAACCATTGACTAGATAAGTAGAGCCTAATAAGATAGTTTCTCTTGTCACTATAAATATTCATGTTTCTCCTTAACAACCATCAACTATTCTTGTAAACTTGACATTATATCTCCAACACTAATGTTTTCCAAGTTTCTCATATTTTGGTGATGAGTGATGGGATAAGTGTGTTGATGGAGAACATAATAAGCCTCTTGTGTTTGTTGGTAAGCATATTCAAGCTACATAGGTGGATATGAGAAAACAAGAAGTATTTATAGCCTGTTATTATTGGGAGGGAGGATAAACACTTTTATTTTTATGGAAGGGAGGGGGAAAGATGCGATGTGCATAATATCCCTCCATGTTGAATCATAAGAAAAAAATGGAATTATATTTGAATGATGCTTTAAAAATGAGCACAATAGCTCCTTAGGATAGAGAAGTAGGTACATACTAGTAGATTTCCCTAAATTATTTCTTGAACTACAAAGTCACTAGGTTTTCAAAATAGACCTCTTCTGTTAGAGTATCTATTTATCTTCACTTATTAATTAAATCATGTTGATTTAATTATTAAGTTGTCTATGTACTCTATTTTTCACTTAAGCTTTCTTTTAGGTGCATATAATTAATATTTTATATTAATTATATTGTGCAACCTAGCTTTTTTCCTTTTTAGGGTTTTTGTTCACCTTATAGGTTGAACTCTTGTAATTATTATTTTTTATCTTGGAATACAATTTTCTCTCACACTGCTGAGATTTCCAAGCTCTTGCTTTTTTGTCTTCTTTGGCTTCCTTTCAGCAACAAGTATTCTTGCATGTAGGTGTTCTTGGCATTCTATGAAATTGTGTTTCTCAGTTTCTACATGGTATCAGAGCTTCCCTGCTGCTGCCTGTTCTGGTATTTTTGAAGCAAGTTTTTTTAGTTCTGGTATTCTCTGCAGGATGTTATTTTTTGTTTCTTTTTTGCTTGCAAAAAAGAAAAAAAATAAATTTTTTGGGGCATTTTAAGCAAAAACTGACCTCACGGTTGCGTTCAGAAGGCTCGAAATACCCAAAATCCATATAAAATTCAACCTATTTGGCCTCCGGGGCATTTGAGAGAAAAAATTTGCCCTCCTAGGGCCGTACGAACATGATTTTCAAAAATTTTTAAAAAAAATTGCTTTTTTTGAGGGTTTTAGGGCCCTCCGCCAACGGGCTGCCACCGCGCCACCGGCGCTCAGCCGCAGCGCCGCCTCGCCAGTGGCCGCCCACCGCCGCCCAACCGACTACCCGCCGGCCACCCACGCTTGGCCGCAGCACCGCCCCACCACCCGCTGGCCGCCACCAAACCTCTGCCTGGCCGCCTGCAGTAGGTGACATCACCTGCTGACATCACTTGCCGGCAAGTTCTTCCGGTGCCAGAATTTTGTCCGGCAATTTTCAAAAAAAATTCTAGTGGCACTAAATTTTTTTGGTGATGACATCATGCTGATGTCAGCGACGGGCCCGTGATGGTTATACGGCCGTCAACTTTTTTGCAGTCATTGGTTTTTTCTAGAGAGCTTGCATTTTAGGGGTAGTTGGGCGGTTTTGCTTCTACAGGGCTCATACGGATTCAAAAATTGACATATGATATATCGCCGGAAAGGTCTTTCCAAGCCTGTCACCTTGGTGTAGGTTTCATTTTTTGATTCTTCCATTTTGATGTCATTTTTGAGCTTCAAAGTCAAGGTACACAAATTTTCATTCTGAAGCATCTCTTGCTCTTTCTTTCTTTCAAGCTTTCAAAATGCTAGAATTGGGTTTTATCAATTGTGGGGGGTGTTCTTTCTTGCTTTTCTATCATTTATCTCAGAAAAACAAAACATTGTATCACATAAAACAAAACCCCTTCTTCATCTTCTGTCTAGTTCTAAAAGAAAACTTAATAAAAAAAATAGTCAGAGCACTTGGCACTATGGCAAACACAACATCTGTTGAGCTCCTCACTCCACACAATTACCATGTGTGGAAGGCTCGTATGACATGACTTCTTCGATCACGGGGGTTATGGTCTTGTTTGGACCCAGTTCAACCTCAGTTGACTCGACCATTTGAGGTCCTGCAGCACAGGAACAAGATGGATGAAGCCATGGGTTTGATGTCACTACATGTTTCAGATAGTCTACTTTTTCACCTTGATGGATGCCTTACTCCTCAAGCCATTTGGGATAAGTTTCAGAATCTTTTTGGCACTACAAATGAGTTCAGGGCACTACAGATTGAGGCAGAGTTGACTTCTTTGGTACCTGATTCTTTTCCCACCATTGAGGACTTCTTGATGAAGTTCAAATCCCTCCGTTTAGTTTTACAGGGATGTGGGACGAACAAAACAGACAATGAGTGTATTTACCTGATTCTTTCTAAGCTTCGAGGATAGTTTCAGATATTTTCTTCTACCTTCTACTCCACTATGGATGCACTAGGTGCATGACATGTTATGCCCTCTTTCAAGACTTTTTGTGACCGGTTGACTCGTGAGCAATCAAATCTCACTTAGATGGATTCTCTTACAGGTTCATAGTCACAGGAATTTCTTGCCAAGTCACCTCAGAGTACATAGAAGCCAAAGTAGATATCAGATTCCTCTTCTCAGCACTCTACTAGCCCACCATCTTCTTCTAAGAAGGAGAAATAGAAGACTGAGAGACCTACATGTTCCTATTGTCAGAAGGGAACACATGATGAGTCACTTTTCTATTAGAAGAAGTTTGATGGTTACGAGAAATAGATAGTGGATTTGCAAGCTCTTCTTCAGAAGAGCAATCTTTCCTCTCCATCCTCTTTTGGCTCACAGGGGTCTGCTTATCAGTCTTCCTCTATCTATTCTACAGCTGGATAGGGTCTTGGAAAGGGTCATGCATTACGGGCTTCTGTTGCATCCCCTTCATAGGTCCCTTGGATACTGGATTCAGGTGCTTCTCACCATATGGCATCTTCTCGAGAGATCTCTTCTTTTGAAGATTCTCCTATTCCCCATATTATCATTGGGAATAACACTATTATGACAGTCTATGGGAAAGGCACTATATGCATTTAGGATGGCACATTCAATGATGTGTTGTATGTTCCATCTCTGTCTACAAACCTTCTCTCGGTTTATCAGATTACTCATAGTGGGTCAGGGAAGATTGTTGAGTTCACTCCAGATTTAGTTTTCATCTGGGATAGTATGACAGGAGGTATTGTTTCTATAGGGACAGTTGATCATTCCACCCATCTCTACTCCTTTTCACACTTTGGTCCACCTTTGCCAGAGCATGACTCTCCTCCTTTGAGAGATCATCATGTGGTACAGTCAGGTCGCTTGAACCTCTATGTGGTTCCTGAGACTACTGTTGTGACTGCCATGCCACCTCCTGTTGAGCTCTTTTCTGTTTAGCAGGGTTCTTCTCCAATACTGCATGATCCTCCAGCTCCATTCATCGAGCCACTAGGTGTAGTTGTTGAGGATTCTACAGAGGACATTCATCTCCTCTTTGATGACAGTGTCAGCACACTTTTCATACCACTTACATTGGGGATTCCCTTTCAGGATCCTCATGTCTACTCCTTTGAGCATCAGCTCGGCCTTCCAGTGACACCTCAGCTTTTGAGGCTCCCTCTACAGTGTCCACTGACTTTCACTCATCTACGGGAGTTACAGTGGTTTGTTCATTGATCCAGGGGTTCTTTCATTCCGGGGGGGCTTTGGAGCCTCGACCCTCTCTCACGGGGGGGTTGGCAGCACGCATTGTACTTATGGCTTTGAGAGACTCTCTTGAAGTCATTCTTTTTATCTTTGCTTGCTTTTACATCTCTTTTTGGAGAGGAGTTTTTCCCACTGGGTTTTCTCCTTTACTCCAGTTTATAGATATTTCCTTGTACTGGGTACCTGATCAGGCCTTGTTGCCGGGACCCTTTTCCTACTTTCATAGCTGTGCTAGGTTAGCTTACCTCCTGAGCTTCGCTTAAGGGGGGGTGTTAGAGTATCTATTTATCTTCACTTATTAATTAAATCATGTTGATTTAATTATTAAGTTGTCTATGTACTCTATTTTTCACTTAAGCTTTCTTTTAGGTGCATATAATTAATATTTTATATTAATTATATTGCGCAACCTAGCTTTTTTTCTTTTTAGTGTTTTTGTTCACCTTATAGGTTGAACTCTTGTAATTATTGTTTTTTATCTTGGAATACAATTTTCTCTCACACCGCTGAGATTTCCAAGCTCTTGCTTTTTTGTCTTCTTTGGCTTCCTTTCAACAATAGGTATTCTTGCATGCAGGTGTTCTTGGCATTCTATGAAACTGTGTTTCTCAGTTTCTACATCTTCAAGGATAAAAATACTAAAGAATGCACCAAATCTTCAGCTATAAAAGTCTTGGCCCACCGACATGTTAGAAAAAAGTGTTGATCCCTAATAGGATCATTCCTAAATAAGGGTAGTTGGGAAGCTCTGCATATGGGGGACTTGATGTGCTATGTAAAGAAAGCTCCAAGATTTCTGAAGTTATCTCTTCATGTTTTGTTTTTGGGAAAGGGGAGATAGGGAAAACATGGAAACAACTAACGTAAGGCAATTCCTCAAAACTCTCACAATCCTTTGAGCCTTCTTTCAAAAATAATAGGGATGGGGAACCTTAAAATATTTGGCACAAATTGCCACAAACTCTACATTGTTGGAGGGAGAACAAGATGAAAAAGTTAGACACATAGTGCAAAATATTCAAATCCTTTCGTGAGAAGCACCGTCAAGGCCCGAAGGGTGTTGTTCATACTATCTCACCAAACAGGTCATTTATTGTGAATCTTGTTCACCAAATGACATGGTATAGCCCTAGAGCATAAACATTAGAGGTAATTGAAATATTTTAAACCATGGTTCAACATACTATACATCCATGATGAAATTTAAAAATCTCAAAAATAACAAATGACAACTATTATCCTCTGAAATGACATAGAGCTTAAGATTCACAAAACCAAAGAAAAAAATCAATAAAAGAAAATCTAGGCATAGTCTAATGTGTTTCCTCTATTGATTATTTGAATACAAATCAAAGGTTGAAGAATGATACAACAATTATTCTCTAAGTATTTTTCTAAAGTAGTTAACAAAAGACTCTAAAAAAACTCCTAAAAGATGCTCTGGTAGAGCTCTAGAACTAAAAATTATTTATTAAAGTGTGTACCTCTAGAGTTATATAGGATAAATATTGTTGAGATAAAATTCATAAATGTGAAAAAAAATGTTCTATGCAAATTTGATGTGTGTAGAAAAATTAGTGCTCTTAAAAGGTTCTACAAAGGTGACTGCAGACTGAAAAGGTGGTGCATCTTTTTAGAAGTTGAATGGCTCGATATTATTTGTTGTAAGAAAATTTTATCTTTCCTTTGGAGTTTTTGGGTCCCATCACCTCCTCAAATGATGAAAACATAGATTGTCCACATTTCATATGGGAAGGAGCTCTTAGAGGTTTTGTCATTAAACCTTGGTTGAACTTGCATAATGTCAGCATGTGGTAAGCCAACGACTTGCTTGAAGATATATTTTAGGTTCCTTTTGGATGAAGTGTGGTAATCATGTGTGTCACATCACAATGTAGGATGAAAAGGTTGAGGTTACTGACTTACTATAAACTAAGTTGATTTGTTATTTCAACTTTGCGGGAACATAACTTTCTGCTCGCTTTGGATCTTCTTCAGGTCACCCATTATCATTACATATCACATATGTGTAGCATCAATAATGAATTGTATTTAATTTTTTTTAGGTAAAATATATATGTTTCATCTATGTCTTATTTTTTGTGTATGTGTTGGTGAACAGATTTGTCCTTCAAGAAGAAATGCAAAGAATGACTCAAAATACCCAAATAGAAGAAAAAATTCCACCAACAGTTGGATAAGTTATCATTGAGTTGATAACTTTCCTCTAAATTGAGAGGTACAACTCCCTCTTAATAAATATGTGAATTAAAATATTGATATGCTTTTCACCAAAAAGAACCAAAGGCACCAACATCTACCGATAAACATGATGTAGATGCATAGATATTTAAATACATAAACAAAATAAATATGAGAGTTTGATACAAAGCCCACTTCTCTCATACTCATAACACATAACTCATTAAATCAAGAAACATGTATTCTTTCCAAACATAGCTTAATTCGGAAAACAAAGTTCCAAAATCAAGCACATACATAACTGAATGAATAAAATATGATGCTAATTTTTTTTTTAATGAGATAAAGCTCAATGAAATCTGAAGAAACAATGATAAATTAAAAGACTCATAAATTGTTTCTCCATTATTTCAATATCCAAGATGATATGTACATTATATGTGCATAGAAAGAAAAACATGTCTTCTATCTTTTATCAGAAAATAGAAAACTCCCCCTTCTGTAGCACACATGATACCAAAAAGAGAGATTTTTTTATTACAATATTCAAACTCCAAAGCACAAAGACTTTTTTGAAAAGAGAGAACCCAACTCCTTACCATGTTTTTACAATAAATAGCTCAATGAGATGATTATTCAGTTATATAACTGAACCTTGAAAGGATTATAGTTCATCTATATTTTTTCCTTTCATCTCTCGATAAAATTCTCACCCTTATATTTTGATATCTTTATAAACTATTAATTTAAAAGTTTATAAGGCTATGTCTCAATATATTTAAATGATATTTGGACAAGTGGCATATAAATGTGTCAAGCCAAAATGAAAATACTCTTTTTGTTGGGCGGACATAAAATATTTACTGGTAGTTTGATGATTTTGTATTATGTTGTTTGTATCTCACAAACTAGATATTAGTTTCAAAATCGCTCCAGTGAGAACCTTTAGAATTAGGTTACGCAATACATAACCGAAATTGAGAATGATCCAATGGTGGAATTTGAAGATATTGCTCCCGCACCAAGACTGTGTTTCTAAGACAGACAATTCATGATTACATGTTGCATTAAAAATTATAAAAATTCTTCATGCTAATTCTTGCACATGAAACTTCAATTTGAGTTGATCTACATTGTTTGGATATGTTCTTCCACACAAGCCTTCATATGGAGTTATGTCATTATTTATATTCAACATCATGATATCAAACTTGAGTGCAATATTAACTAAGCTTGTTGTCAACTATTCATCATTGGACCAGTCTCAATTATTGAACTAGTTTGAACTCTTGAACCAATTTGAAATTTGTTCAAAGTGATTCAAAGAAGTGATGGATGTTCATATTTTTAAACCTTGAGAGCTCCTTTAAACCTTATTGAACCTGTTAGAACCTCTTTGAACCTGTGAAAATCATCCTGAACCATTTTGAACTGAATTGAACTACATTGAACCACTTGAACCTTGTTGAACCATTTGAACCCAACTAAACCAGTTTGAACTAGTTCAAACCTCTTTGAATTTGAGCCACTGAACTATATCTGTGAACTCTTAGAGCTTGTGAACAACTTGAACCATATGGAACCCAAAGGTACCTTGTTGAACTTGTTTGAATTTAGCATGTAAATCAAGAAGAAAATGCTTGCCAAAACATGCCATGCAAGTGGAGGGAATTTGACTTAAAAATTTAAATTTGGGGATCAATAGTAGGCTAACATAGGCTCTACTAGGGGATTGATTTTGATGCAAAAGCAGATAACCACATCTCTAGTAAGGGAAATCAGTGCCTAGCACAATTGGGTAATAGAGTCACAGAAGAATGGAATGCTGGGAGCTTCTTGCAGATGGGTGGAGGGGAGCAGGGCTGAACTAACAAGCCAAAAATTGAAACTAACAAAGAAAGATACTCCTAAAACACACCAAAAAATTTACTTACAAGGGATAGGGAAAATAACTCATACCTTCAGAATTGAATCTGGTTGCTCATATGAAGCCACTGATAGGCCGAGAAAAGTATGAACCACTGCAAGACAGGAATGCATGTCCTTGAAGAACATACAAGCATGTTTTTGACATGAAATCTAGATGGAGGTTTTCTGAATCAAATAAACCATAATTCATAAACTCACCACCAAAAATCCACCTCCTATCATGTAATTCTCGAGGAAAAATAAGTGCACTATGTCGTAGGGGTTGAACAATAATATTTTCTTCCTCACTCTTCATAGCTCTTTTTGAAGAATGAGACAAAGCTCTAATGGGGCACCCTTTATACATGATTTCATGGTAACTAACATTAATTAATGATATTCTTTCACTAAGTGCATAGACTCCACATTCCAACTCATTAATCAATATTTCTTGATCAGCATTAGGCAAGAGAAGGAAGACATGTGAATCTTTATTTTCAGAAATTAAAGGCTCCAAGATTAAGCCATTCTTTACCTTATCCATGTCTTTGTTATCTTCAATATCCACTTCTTCTATAACAACATCAACACAACTATCATATTTCCATTGTGTCTCTTCTCCTTCACTCTCATTAATATGTTCTTCAAATTTGTAGCCAACCATATAAAGGACATCCTTTGCACATGGAGAATCATCTTCAATAATTTTATCATCACTTATTTGATCAGTTTTCTCCATGTTGACATTAGATTTTTCAATCTTTATAATATCTAATGGTGCAAATTCAGGTTCTTCACGAACACTCAAACTTTGAGCAAGAAAGTGATGCTCACCATTAGTCTTACTTTCAATATCTTGCAAAGTCTTGAGTAAAGAAGGGTACACTTCATGAGGCTAAAATCTCATACCACCATATAAACTTATCAAGAATTTAGTTTGCACTAGCTTAATTACATTACTCTTCTAAGAATAAAAATCATCATCATCACTATCGTTGTCATCAGTCATTGGAGCAACACAAAATAGTCTTTATTGGAGGCCAGCCATGATTCAAGATCCAAAAATAGAGTTGCTAATCTCTTTATGTTTAGAGATACTTCAAAAAAAAAAAAGAACATCGATCTTGCACTTTCAGATCCCTAGTAGAGTCGCCAAAAAATTTGTTGGTGAATAGATTTGTCCTTCAAGAAGAAATGCAAAGAATGACTCAAAATGCCCAAAGAGAAGAACAAATTCCACCAATAGTTGGATAAGTTATCATTGAGTTGATAACTTTCCTCTGAATTGAGAGGTACAACTCCCTCTTAATAGATATGCAATGAATTAAAATATTGATATGCTTTTCACCAGAAAGAACCAAAGGCACCAACATCTACCGATAAACATGATGTAGATGCATAGATATTTAAATACATAAACAAAATAAATATGATAGTTTGATACAAATCCCACTTCTCTCATACTCACAACTCATAACTCATTAAATCAAGAAACATGTATTAAATATAGCTTAATTCAGAAAACAAAGTTCCAAAATCAAGCACATACACAGCTGAATGAATAAAATATGATGCTGAAAAATATTTTAATGAGACAAAGCTCAATGAAATCTGAAGAAACAGTAATAAATTCAAAGACTCATAAACTTTTTCTCCATTATTTCAATATCCAAGATGAGTTGTACATTACATTTGCATAGAAATAAATTAATGTCTTCTATCTTTTATCAAAAAATAGAAAACTCCCCCTTCTGTAGCACACAGGCTGCCAAAAAGAGAGTCTTTTGATTACAATATTCAAACTCCAAAACCCTCCTTCCCAGAGCACAAAGACTATTTTGAAAAGAGAGAACCCCACTCTTTACCATCTTTTTCCAATAAATAGCTCAATGAGATGATTATTCAGTTATATAACTGAATCTTGAAAGGATTATAGTTAATCTATATTTTTGCCTTTCATCTCTCAATAACATTCTCACCCTTATATTTGATATCTTTATAAATTATTAATTTAAATGTTTATAAGGATATGTCTTAATATATTTAAATGATATTTGGACAAGTGGCATATAAATGTGTCAAGCCAAAATGAAAATACTCTTTTTGTTGGGCAGACATAAAATATTTACTGGCAGTTTGATGGTGTTGTATTTTGTTGTTTGTATCTCACAAACTAGAAATTAGTTTCAAAATCTCTCTGGTGAGAACCTTGAGCATTAGGTTATGCAACACATATCCGAAATTGAGCATGATCCAACAATGGAATTGGAAGATATTTCTCCCACACCAAGACTATTTTTCTGAGACGGTGAACTTGTGATTACATGTCGCATTAAAAATTATAAAAATTCTTCGTGCTAATTCTTGCGCATGAAACTTGAATTTGATTTGATCTACATTATTTTGATATGTTCTTCCACACAAGCCTTCATATGGAGTTCTATCATTATTTATATTCAACATCATGATACCAAACTTGGGTGCAATATTAACTAAGCTTGTTGTCAACAATTCATCATTGGACCAGTCTCAATTATTGAACTAGTTTGAACTCTTGAACCAATTTAAAATCTATTCAAAGTGGTTCAAAGAGGTAATGGATATTCATATTTGAAAACCTTGAGAGCTCTCTTGAATCTTACTGAACCTGTTAGAACCTCTTTGAACCTGTGAAAATCATCCTAAACCATTTTGAACTAAATTGAACTACATTGAACCACTTGAACCTTGTTGAACCATTTGAGCCCGACTGAACCAATTTGAACTAGTTCAAACCTCTTTGAATTTGAGCCACTGAACTATACTTGTGAACTCTTAGAGCCTACGAATAGCTTGAACCATATTGAACCCAAAGGTACCTTGTTGAACTTGTTTGAATTTAGCATGCAAATCAAGAAGAAAATGCTTTCCAAAACATGCCATGCAAGTGGAGGGAATTTGACTTAAAATTTTTAATTTGGGGATCAATAGTGAGCTAACATAGGCTCTACTCTTAAGTGTTAATCTATTGGGGAACTAGTTAATGAGTATTGTGACTATCACTGTTTCAAGAGACACACTACCATGAAGTGCATGAAAATATAGCATTACATTCAAGATATCATAGACAAGAAGGAGATCATAGTTGATGCACCTGCCTAGGCCTCACCCAATGCAAATCTACAAATTAACCAGAATTTTTTCCCTCAACACAATACCAGCAAGGGCCCCACTAATACAAACTCACCAACCCAAAACCACAAAAAGGGTAAGCAAGGTGACCACACCAATGAGAAATATTACACCATTTCCTACATCAACTATGATGAATTTTTCAACTGCATCACCTAGGCTGAACCCATAGTTAATGTTATCCATGTCAAGGGTGATAATAATGAATGTGCAGTTACCACACATCGGGTTAGGATATCTTTTGTCGCTGCCAAAACATTTTCCTCATCTAGTGTGCAATACAACCTCCTATAAAACCTTGGGAATACCCCCACCCAAATCTCCATTTTAGATCTTCTCCACACATCCCGTGCACATCAAGAAATCCTAAATAACACCCTCCAAGAGGCATGTATCCCAAAAGACACCAATACAACTAAGTTCAAGAACCATGTGGGACACTTATCAACATCATGTGCCCTTTCATTTAAATCCTTCAACATGCCATATGTTGAACCAGATCACAATCTCCCACTCTGCATCACCGTCATGGTCAATGACTTTGCAGTCAAATGGGTCATGATAGATAATGGTTCATCCCTAAAACTTTGCACATTGAGATTCATCAAATAGAGGGGGTACACTAAAGCATACATATCACATGAGGTCATCACCATCAAGGCCTATGACATCTTGGAATGTACCTAAGAAGGTACCATCTTGTTACCCATCAAATTGGGCCCTGAAATACAAGAAACTATATGCCATGTTTTTGATCTTGACCTCCCTTACAACATCCTCCTCAAACACCCTTGGATTCATTCCATGTAGGTTGTTCCCTCCACATTCTATCTTTGAATCAAATTCCCACATAACGACACCAAAATCACCATTCTCGTCAATCCCCAACCTTTCGCATACTATCATGCATTACAAGCTTAATTCCTACATTCCTCTCATTGGCTTGGAATTAACATTTGCACTTATGTCACCAATTCCTCCCAATCCCATTGTGATCTAGAGATAATCCCACCCTCTCGACCATCACAATCAACAACAAAGGTTGTGGATAATATAGCCTAACAGATACTTTTACATTTGGGGCCCTACCACTGGGTCCTCACACCCAAGAATGTCCATCTCACCAAGGCACATCACAAAAATGAACCAAACATAAAGAAAATGGGTTCTTTCACATTTCTATTTGATGAAATTCTAAATAGCCAAGAAATGGAGCTCGACATAAATGAATGGTTATACTGAGATGATCCCCTTCTAACAACAAACTCCTTGCTTACGTTAAGGAGAAATACCCAAAATATCATAGATTAGCTACTTAATAGTGGAAATACCAAGGAGGTAGTTTAGGCCACGAAGAAAATGGCATAAAGGCTCCACTCGAACCCTCACTTAGACCAAGGAATCAAGAGCTTGGATTTGGCCTAGACAAAAATGAGGGCACCAAAAAAACTAGTTACACCTAACATAATACCCTAGTTGAAATCGTTGAGGTCGAAGACATCCTTGAAGAGAAAGTTAAGAGATCCTATGATGATATATTCAATGATGAAACTTTCCTATATAATTTCATCCTTCTCCAAATCTCCATAAATCACATTGACCTTCCACTCACTCATCTCAAACTCGTAGATTGGGACCAACCAAGAATTTCACACATTGATGAGTTTGTTAAAGAAAGGACACACTCCTAAGATTCATGGGAGCAAAAGAACAACAACAAGACTGGCAGCATGCTTCAACACATGTCTAAAATCTATTCCCTAAGGGATACTTTGGGGAAGAGGAAGTCTTTAGCCACAAAATTAAAAATGAAAAATAAAAAAATGAGTCTTTTGGTGAAAACCTATATGGGGCACTCTCTGACTCCAAAAAAGTAAAAACAAAGGGTGTATCTTCTTGTAAAAAATTCTCTGAAGCGCCAAAAGATGAAGAATTGCCTCTTCCTCTTATTAATGATTACAAGCTAGATCATTCATCTATAATTATCAAAGAAACCAAGCCTTATAATCTAGGAACTGAAGAATGTCTGAGAATCACATACATCGCAACATCATTATTAGAGGCCAAAGAAGCAAATTTCACCTCACTTCTCCAAGAAGCTACAATAAAATTTGCATGGCCTTATGCTCATATGCCTAGATTGGGCCTCAACTTAGTCATACATCATCTTGGATTAGATCCAAATGTAAAACCAGTCAAGCAAAAGCTTAGAAAGATGCACCCTAAGGTGGCCTTACTAGTAAAAGAAGAATTGGAAAATATCCTACAAGCTAAGACCATGTGTGTCATTGACTATTCAGAATGAGTTTCCAACATGGTCCTAGTTTCTAAGCCATCAGGAGAAATTAGAATATGCACAGATTTTTGAGACCTTGACAAGGCATGTCCTAAAGATTATTTCACCTTGCACCAAACATTGATATGGTCATTGATCTCACTGTTAGGCATGAGATGTTGTCACTCATAGATGGTTTCTCTAGCTATAATCAGATACACATCGCAGAAGAAGATCAACATAATACAACATTCAAAACCCCATGGGGTACCTTCTATTATAACATGATGCCTTTTGTTTTGAAAATGAAGGGGCCACATATCAACGAGCCATTACTATCATATTCTATGACATGATACATAAGATCCTTGAAGACTATGTGGATGATATTTTGGAAAAATAAAAAACAAGGTTAGACCATCTCAATGTGTTGGAATGTGTATTTGATCACCTCCATCATTATGGTTTGAAGCTCAATCCAAAGAAGTTCATCTTTGGAGTTACATTGGGCAAGTTCTTAGGATTCATTGTATCTAGAAGAGGCATAGAAATTGATCCAAAGAAAGTCAAAGATATAATGGAAATACCTCCCCCTATGACACTCAAGTAGTTACATAGTCTACAAGGAAATCTACAGTTTTTCTGAAGGTTCATCTCACAACTCACTAATAAGTTCCAACCATTCACCCATCTACTGTGTAAAGACACCAATTTCAAATGGGGCCCCTTGTGCCAAAGAAGTTTTGAAAATATCAATGAATATCTAGTGAATCTACCCATCCTCATACCACCCACTCTAGGGGAACCTCTCATTTTGTACATATCAACAACTACTACAAAATTGGGGGCACTTTGGCTCAGCTTGACAACATGGAAAAGAAAGATCTATCTACTACATCATTTGTATTCTTTTTTACTATGAGATTAATTACACACCAATGGAGAAAGCATGCCTAGTAGTTATTTTTTCCACTCAAAAGATACAACACTATATGCTCATTCACATAGTGAGACTTATTTCAAAGATTGATCCGCTCAAGTATCTACTTTACCATAAAATGCTTATAGGTTGCATGGCTAAATGGGTAATGCTCCTTAGTGATTTTGACATTCAGTATGTGGACAAAAAGAAATCAAAAGACAATTCATCGCAGATCAATTGGTGAAATCACCACTGGTGGATTCACATCCCTTGGTCATGGAATTTCCAGATGATCACTGTTGGAAACTGCAATTGAAACAATTGTTGTATTGTCATTGATGTCAAACCTTAATTGGTAAGACTGTTGCTACTTAGGAAAGTACTATATCTATTTGAGTGTTGCTAAGGGGCTAAGCAAGGTTGGTAACAATAGCACCTAGGCAAAGGTTGAGTTATCTTGATATTACAAAGTGTACTTGACTATGTTGCACAATGATGAGATAATGTATTGTTTATCTTAGTAAGACTGAAGACTAAACTGGTAGGCTTAATCGAGCAAAGAATGGAAAAATCATGTTTAAGATGAGTGATGTTAGTGTCGACCGAGTTAGTAGACGCCAAGAAAATTCTAGTGTCGACCGAGCATCAATAAATTATCGAGGAAAACATTGCAAGCCGAGGAAACAATTTTAGTAATGACCGAGCTTTCTACATGAAGACCAAGTGAACAATCATAGTATTGACCGAGCATCAGCAATTTTATATTTGAAGAGAATTTAATTTTGGAGCCGACATTGTTGAATTCTTGGATTATGTAAAACGTGTTGACTTTATTTATTGATTGTTTGGAAGCATTAAATGCATTGTAAAACATTTTATTGTAAATCTTTAAGAGATTTGAGATGATTCTAGAAAAGGAGCCGAAGAACATGAAGCGGGTAGATTCAATGAATCTAACCTAACCCTAAGATCTACAATTGAGATTGAGTGGCAAAATATGAGTTAACCTAATTGAGGAAAATATAAGGGAACCTAAGCATTTTGATATGCATGCACATGGTGAACAGAGAATGCTGGAAGAGGAAAGTTTTATTGACTGAATAAGTAGAAAAGGCTAAAGGAGAAGTGTGGTGATTTCTTGAAGAAAAGTTCTGAGTAGATCAGAGATGGAAATGGAAAAGTTTCAAAGTCAGTAAACCAACATTAGTGTATGGAATTGGATCTAATATTTGCAAAGTGAGTTGTATATTTTTCAGATAATACTGCTGCTACTTTCTAACCATTGTAACAGTCAAAATCCTTTTAACAGAGGTTGACCTAACAGTCATATGTTAAATCCTTTGAACAAGGTTGCATTCTAATGGAGTGTATGTAAGTCCTATGACTAGGCTCACTTTTAACAGGGTGATTGAAATCCTTTAACCGGGTCACACCTGACAGTGTGTATTGTAACCTTTGACAGGGTTGGCTTTTTACCAAGCTCACTTCAAAAGAGTGAAAATAATAGTAGCATGTTACAAAGTGGTTTTTCCCAAGATTGGGTTTCCACTATAAATCCTAGTGTTTATACTTGTGTGAATGTTTAGATCTGAACATTACTATGTTTTGCAAGTTAAGTTATAGCTAGGTAGTGGACTGCATTGTTAGATGTTTCTATTATTGAATCAGTGATGATCGAGTTTGTTTTGGTTTTGGATTTGATTTAAGGATAAGTTTTTGAGATTATTTTATACATCAGGACTTGAGAACAACTAATTCACCCCCCCCCCCCCCCCCCCCCCCCCCGCTCTTTGTTGTTCTAAATCATATTAACAATTGGTATTAGAGCTTTGTTGCTTATTATTAGTGTTGACAGATATCAAGTTTAAAGGGGCTTGAAGTAAATGATCAGGATGTATAAGAAGGAGGTACCGAAGCTGAACAAAGAAAATTTCCCTGCATGGCAAAGCTTGATGAAGTTGCATCTAGATGGTATTGGTGACTCTATAAAGTACTACATTGAGAACAATTATGTCTCACCTGTCGCACCTTTGACTGCCGAAGAAACGAGAGCCAAGTAAGAACATAATCAGGCAATGTTGGAAATTGCATCTGCCCTAAGCTATCTAGAATTTGAGGACATTAAGGACTGCACAACTGCTAAGGATATGTGGGACACTCTTGTAAGGATCTATGGTGGTGACTTGAATGTGCTAAAAGCAAAGGCCGAGAGTCTTAGAGGTAAGTTTGATGAAATGAGAATGCAAGAAGGTGAAAACATTGCACAATATTATGGTAGAATAAAAGAAGTTGTGAATGCTATTAGAGGAGAAAATGGGGTTATTGATGATGAAACTATAATTGGGAAAGTAATAAGAACCTTGCGTCCTATATATGCTATTAAGATCTCAGCTATTCAGGAATCTAGATGTAAGTCTATTAATGTGCTTACTTTGGAAAGTTTGGTTGGTAAGTTGATTGCTTTTGAACTCTCTAACTATGATAATTTTACTATTGGAAGCATTAGAAATGTTGAATCTTCTTTTAAGTCACAGCTAGTTCTGAATAAGCCAAAGAAAGAAAAAGAAAGATGCATTAGTGATAGTGAAAGTGACAGTGACACTTCCGATGAAGACCTAGAAGATCTAGAAGCTCTTATGGCTAGAAGATTGAGAAGGGGCAAAGGAAAGTATAAAGGTAAAGTCCCTATTATATGTTTTTCATGTAATAAAGTTGGTCATATAGCTGCTAGATGTCCTGACAGGTAGGATAAAGATAATGAAAGGAAAAGCAAACACAAAGACATAAAAGATGACAGAAGCTACCGATGGAACAGAGAGTATAAGGGAAAAGGTAAAAAATCTTGTTATATTGTTGAAAAAGAGACTGACACTGATAGTGATGATTTTAAAATTGAGGTAGTCTATGTGGCAATGAAAGATGAATCTGATGAGGATGAGAAAATTGCATTGATATCCTATGTGAACAAGAATGATAAATGGATCATTGATAGTGGATGTTCACATCACATGACTGGTGACAAAAATAAGTTTGAGACCTTACATCATTACAGAGGTAAAAGTGTAAAATTTGGTAATGATGCACCATGTTCTAATAGAGGAAAAGGTTTGATTAAACTGATTGATAAGATATCTTGTGAAAATGCATATTGGGTTGAAGGTCTTAATTATAATTTGTTAAGTGTTTCTCAGCTTAACAAAACTAGTTATCGAGTGGAATTTCATCACAAGCAAGCTAAAATATTTGATGCTACTAGAGAACTGATTGGAAGTGGAGATCATACTAGAGGTAATTTGTTCTATCTTCACCTATCTAAAGAAACATGTTTGATTGCACAACTTGATGATATTTGGTTATGGCATAAAAGGTTGTGCCATGTTAACTTTGACAATCTAGTAGAGATAAGTAAGAAGAAAAAGGTAAGAGGTCTACCTAGATTGAAGAAACCTGAGAATGTGATGTGCAAGGAATGCCAGTTAGGAAAAATGACAAAGTCAAGTTTCAAGAGAAAATCCTTTACTTCTGAAAACATTTTAGATTTGGTTCATACTAACCTTTGTGGACCCACGGGTGTACAAAGTTACTGTGGTGCTAGATACTTTATCTTATTTGTTGATGATCATACTAGGATGATGCATGTGATGTTTCTAAAAGAAAAATCTGAAGCTTTTCAATTCTTTAAGTGGTATTTGGCTACGGTTGAAAAGGAAATGGGTAGGAACTTGAAATGTCTTAGATCTGACTGAGGTGGAAAATTTACATCAAATGAATTTGATCTATTTTGCAATGATAGAGGAATTAAAAGACAAATGTCT
This sequence comes from Chamaecyparis obtusa, assembly GCA_027943335.1. Lineage (NCBI taxonomy): Eukaryota > Viridiplantae > Streptophyta > Pinopsida > Cupressales > Cupressaceae > Chamaecyparis > Chamaecyparis obtusa. Next base: position 207,964 of record BSBK01007457.1, read on the forward strand.
GCACTTAGAACACCTCCACAAAATGGTATAGCAGAAAGGAGAAACAGATCTATCTTGGATTGTGCAAGGACATTGATGATTGAAAAGAATGTGGCACAGAAATATTGGAAAGAAGCTATAAGCACTGCTGTCTACACTCTTAACCAGGTACAGATCAAGAAAGGTACAAATCTAACACCTTATGAATTATGGCATGGACATGCACCAAGTTTTAAATACTTTAGAATCTTTGGAAGTAAGTGTTATTTACTAAAAGATACTAGGAATGGAAAGTTTGATGCTAAGAGTGATGAAGGCATATTCCTAGGGTACTCCACAAAAAGTAAAGCTTATAAGTGTTTGAACTCTAACACTAACAAAATTGTGGAAAGTTTAAATGTCAAAATTGATGAGTATGTAGAAAGAAATGAAGCTGACAACAAAAGAGAACCAGAAGATTATAGATCTTTTGTGTACATTGAGGAAGAAGAAGAGGCAAGTAACAGACTTGCACCTGATGTCGAGTCTTGGGTAAGCAATGCCGAGCGACGGACAGAAGTTGCCAAGCATCAGGAAAATAGTGCTGAGAGAGAATAAGAACATGTCGAGATACAAGAAAATGTTGTTGAGTATCAGGAAGAGGTTGCCGAGCATTCTGAAGTTGAATCTGACAATCTTGTTGAGGAACATGATGAAATAGAGGAGAGAATAGCTGAACCTATTTTGGCAAAATATGTAAGAAGACATCATAAGCCTGAACAGATAATTGGAGACAAAGATACTAGAATCTAGACTAGAAGTAAGACTAAGGATCCAATATGTCTACTATGTGAATTTGAACTGAAGACAAATAGAGAAGCATTGGAGAATGAAGACTAGATACAAGCAATGAATGAAGAAATTGACCAGATTGAGGAGAATAATACTTGGACTCTGGTGCCGAGACCTGACAATAAAAATGTTATAGGAACAAAGTGGGTGTTTCATAATAAGATGAATGAAAATGGTGAAATCACTAGGAACAAAGCTAGGCTGGTATGCAAAGGCTATGCACAAGAAGAAGGAATAGATTATGGGGAGACATTTTCCCCTATAGCTAGATTGGAAGGAGTAAGAACTCTACTTGCATATGATGCTTATAAAGATTTCAAGGTATATCAAATGGATGTCAAGTCTGCATTTTTTAATGGTATACTAGAAGAAGTGTACATAGAACAACCAAAAGGTTTTATTGATCCAAACAAAAGACACATGGTGTGCAAACTAAACAAAGCATTATATGGATTGAAGCAAGCTCCCAGAGCATGGTATGAGAGGTTGCACAACTACTTGATACAAATTGGATTTTCAAGAACAAATGACACAAGCAATCTATACATGAAGGATGAAGAAGGTAAAGGTATCTTGTTGGAAAAAATATTTGTTGATGACATTATTTTTGGTGGACAAGATGCATTATGTAAAAGTTTCTCAAATGAAATGCAAACTGAATTTGAAATGAGTATGTTTGGTGAGATCAAATTATTTGTTGGTTTACAAGTATATCAGAGGATGAATGGAATTTTCATTACACAGTCTAAGTATGTTAATGAAATACTAAAAAATTTTGGGATGGAAGATGCTAAACCAGTGGGAACTCCCATGGTTATTGGACAAAAGTTATCTAAGAATGATGATGCTGCAGAAGTGAATCAAACTCTGTACAAATCCATGATTGGAAAATTGCAGTATGCTATACATAGCAGACGAGATATTGCATTAGTTGTTGGGATTGTGGCAAGATTCTCTGCCAATCCTAAGGAAACACATATGATGGTCATGAAAAGAATTATGAGATACTTGAAAGGAACTGTTGACTATGGTCTATATTATAAGAAGGATGACAAATTTGAACTCCAAGTTTATACAGATGTTGATTGGGTAGGAAATGTAGATGACAGAAAGAGTACAAGTGGTGGAGCTTTCTTTCTTGTATAGAGATTAGTCTCCTAGACAAGAAAGAAATAAAATTGCATTTCCCAATCTACTATCGAGGCCGAGTATGTTGCTGCTGCAGTAAACTGTTCAAACTTGGTATGGATAAAACAATTGTTGATAGGCATGAAAGAGGAAATCACTAAACCTGTTGTTATTTTCTGTGACAACACAAGTGCTATCAATATTTTTAAGAATCCAGTGATGTACACTAAGACCAAACACATTGCAATCAAGTATCACTACTTGAGAGAATTAGTACAAGACAAAGAAGTCCAAATGGAATATGTGAATACAAAAGAACAATTAGCAGACATATTCACTAAAGCTTTACCCAGAGAAGCTCATGAGTATTTGAGAAGTCAATTAGGGGTTCTTCCCCTAACTAAGGTTTCCTAGACAAGCTAGGAGCACTGCATCAAATGTGCTATAGCAGAAAATTTGACAAATTGATGCAAAAGATTGTCACACTTTAGGGCTGGCCTAGAGTTGTGGAGAGAAGCAAAGACAAGGAATCAGTCATAAGCAAGATGACAGAGGGAGAAACACTGAGCTGCACAAATATTATCTACATCTAATGGATGTATGTTTTAGTTGCTGCTTTGGCATTTTTGTCAAAGAGGGAGAATGTACTGATATGATAACACATGAGATATGATAACACATGATATTGAAAAGTAAGAGGGAGATAAACTGAAGATAAGGATGATGAACTAAAATGAAGAATCAGGATAGAGGGAGATCTGAATAATTCTGACAGTCACAGAAGTGAGGCTTACAGGATTCTGAATCAAAATGAAGCTAAGGATATTATAAAATAATTTTCTAATGGACAGATAAGTTTTTGGATTGGTTGGTAATCCATGTGTTATTCAAGTGATATCATATGGTGTTACCATCAATGCCAAAGAGGGAGATTGTTGGAAACTGCAATTGAAACAATTGTTGTATTGTCATTGATGTCAAACCTTAATTGGTAAGACTGTTGCTACTTGGGAAAGTACTATATCTATTTGAGTGTTGCTAAGGGGCTAAGCAAGGTTGGTAACAATAGCACCTAGGGAAAGGTTGAGTTATCTTGATATTACAAAGTGTACTTGACTATGTTGCACAATGATGAGATAATGTATTGTTTACCTTAGTAAAACTAAAGACTAAGCTGGTAGGCTTAACCGAGCAAAGAATGGAAAAATCATGTTTAAGCCGAGTGATGTTAGTGTCGACCGAGTTAGTAGATGCCGAGAAAAATTCTAGTGTCGATGGAGCATTAGTAAATTGTCGAGGAAGATAGTGCAAGCCGAGGAAAAAATTTTAGTAATGATCGAGCTTTCTACATGAAGACTGAGTGAACAATCACAGTATTGACCGAGCATCAGCAATTTTATATTTGAAGAGAATTTAATTTTGGAGCCAACATTGTTGAATTCTTGGATTATGTAAAACATGTTGACTTTATTTATTGATTGTTTGGAAGCATTAAATGCATTGTAAAATGTTTTATTGTAAATCTTTAAGAGATTTGAGATGATTCTAGAAAAGGAGCCGAAGAACATGAAGCAGGTAGATTCAATGAATCTGACCTAACCCTAAGATCTATGATTGAGATTGAGCAGCAAAAGATCAGTTAACCTAATTGAGGAAAATATAAAGGAACCTAAGCATTTTTATATGCATGCACATGGTGAATAGAGAATGCTGGAAGAGGAAAATTTTATTGACTGAATAAGCAGAAAAGGCTGAAGGAGAAGTGTGGTGATTTCTTGAAGAAAAGTTCTGAGCATATCAGAGATGGAAATGGAAAAGTTTCAAAGTCAGTAAACCAGCATTAGTGTACGGAATCGGATCTGATATTTGCAAAGTGAGTTATATATTTTTCAGATAATACTGCTACTACTTTCTAACCATTGTAATAGTCAAAATCCTTTTAACAGAGGTTGACCTAATAGTCATATGTTAAATCCTTTGAACAAGGTTGCATTCTAATGAAGTGTATGTAAGTCCTATGACTAGGCTCACTTTTAATAGGGTGATTGAAATCCTTTAACCGGGTCACACCTAACAGTGTGTATTGTAACCTTTGACAGGGTTGGCTTTTTACCGAGCTCACTTCAAAAGAGTGAAAATAATAGTAGTATGTTACAAAGTGGTTTTTCCCAAGATTGGGTTTCCACTATAAATCCTAGTGTTTATACTTGTGTGAATGTTTAGATCTAAACATTACTATGTTTTGCAAGTTAAGTTACAAGTAGGTAGTGGACTGCATTGTTAGATGTTTCTATTATTGAATCAGTGATGACTGAGTTTGTTTTGGTTTTGGATCTGATTTAAGGATAAGTTTTTGAGATTTTTTTATACATCAGGACCTGAGAACGACTGATTCACCCCCCCTCTTTGTTGTTCTAAATCATATTAACAATCACTTGTGCATGATTGAAGAACAAACCACATGGAATCTCTACTTTGATGGGTTGTACACATATCACAAGTCGGGAGAAGGAATTATCTTCATCACTCCTTAAGGTGACTACATCCCCAAGTCATTTAAATTGGGATTCCCCTACACCAATAACATCGAAAAGTGTGAATCATTCATCTTGGGTCTAAGGAATTTTATCCAATCGAACATCACAAATCTTGGGTCTAAGGAATTTTATCCAAGGGAACATCACAGAGCTACATGTATTTGGCAATTCACAACTCATCATAAAGAAAGTTGTGGATGAGTTCCAAAAAAGGATGAAAAGTTTCTTCCTTACAAAGAGTTGGTAGACAAAATGAAAGAACGATTCCCAAGTCTATAATTTATGTAAGTGCACATATTATAGAACAAAGAAATAGATGCAATGGCCACTATTGGGTGCCTCCTATAAATCCCTCAAGACATCACACAATATGAATTTTTAGTTGAGTAGCTCCACCCACCCTCTTATGAGAACACTAATTCAAAAATGGTGTGTGTCTTTGTTGGTCCCTAGTCCCCATGGTACCACTAAATTGACACTTACCTAAAGAAGGCTATCATATCTCCTCACCTCACAAATACCCAACACCAGAACCTTATCCACGGAGCTTCCCGCTACACTCTCATAGCTAACACACTATATCATCAATGGTATAACAACATCCTCTCTATGTGTTTAGACTTGAATGAGGCTACTCAAGATTTATGAGAGGTTCATGCTAGAATTTGCAGTGCCCACATGAGTGGTGTTAGCATGTGCAAAAATTTCATGGCTCTAGCCCTTTTCTTCTGGTCCCTGCAGTCATTTTTGTGCCTCTGGCTCAAACCCTGGTTTAAATATTTCAAAAACTAGCCGTTACATTTAAAACCCTTTGTTTTGCCCAGGCCCTGTTCTAATTTTAAGTTACCTTTATTCTAGCCACTTAAAGTCCTAATTCACATGTGCTAATTTGTTATCCCTTTATCACATGATCGCATGAACCTTTTTCATGTTATGTGATCATGCGACTAAGGTTTTATGTTGGCCCCCTTTAATGTCTCCTAGGTCTCTAACCCCGACGAAATTAATTTTTCCTAAGTCATGTCGTTTAATATTTCTTATGTTTTGGCCTTCTTTTCTTTCCTGGGCCCGGCTCTGACACCATCTCGATCTAACGGTGGGTGCTTATTCTCATGAGATGTGTCAGAGTTATGCGCTTTTGCAATGACCATTGATTTTCTTTGTGACACGGTGCCTCAAACAGGCGGGTCTGAAGTGACACGTATGCACAATTGGCAGCTTCTCATTAGCCCATGTATTAACACGTTTGCAATTGTCAGTGGGACCTAGTTTCTGGATGTGTCAGAGGGTCCTGACATTGTCAGAAAATCAACGATGGGCGCATGATCTCATGGGATATGTCAGAGGCTTAAGATCATGTGTCGTTCGTTGATTCTACCTTTTTTAGAAGGGATAAAGTGCGGTAGGTCCACATGATACGTATACTTAGATGGTGAACTGTGATTGGTCCATGATGTGTGAGTTGGATGTGTTGTCAGGCAGGCCTGGTATCTCAATCAGAAGATTCAAGATCAACGATGGGCACTTGATCTCATGGAATCTTCCAAGCCTTTGAGATCATGCGTCATCCATTTGATTTTCTAGGTGGCATAATGTTCTCAGTGGGGCCATTTTCCAGGTGGTGCAATGTTGTTCAAATCTTATTGGTCGACGTGGGTGATGCGGCAGGGTGGGGTCATTGTCAGAAAGGTATGTGATGAGGATATGATTTACAGTCGGCGTAAGTTCTAATGAGTTTTGTCAAAGCTATGAGATCTTACACCCATCGTCCAATTATAAGGCTTATAGTGAGTGGGTCCTATGTCAGTGGTGACTGAGCATGAGCTGCGAGTGAGGTTGTGACAAGTGGCACAAAGCGGGCCCAGGTGGGGTCTAAGGACTTAGCAGCCCAGACAAAAGTGTTTAGCAGTTCTGATAGATTTTAATGGGTTCGCTTGTTCCCAAGGTAAGATGGTAGTTCCTTAAATGTTTTAGCGGTTCAGCAAACAAGCGTTCGCGTAATCACTAAACTTTCTGGCAGTATTATAAAGTGTTTCACAAATTGGCGAAAACCTTCAGGTTGCCAATTCGCTAAGTTTGACTAGGATCTTTTAAAAGGTAAAGACATAAAGATCATGAAAAGTGATGATCTAACGACTGCGACTTAAAGTTGATCTAATTTCAAATGTTAACCACCGATTTTTTGCTGGTGCCATGGAAATGACCATTTAATTTCAAATTTGAATTCTCTGAGGGTTTCCAGCGATAGGAAGTACCAGAATTTATGGTTTTAATAGCTGATTTCGATTGGTTTGGTGGCGCTTGCTAATGTAGTGTGGTCCAGGGTGTTCCATGATCATCCGTAGGGGTTTGTATCATGTGGTTTTGTGCTCAAGGTGTGTTACAGGTGACTGAAAGGGTTGACCTTTTGGATGTTTTTGTGGTTCTCAGTACCTTCTCAGTGAGATTCTCATGATTTTGGAATCACTCCAGGATTTTCTTTCTCCTGGTTTCCTGGGTTTCTCCCCCTGTAATAAATTTGTGACCATTTCTGGTGGGTTTAGTGGGTGAAACCCTAACCCTAGTCATATGTAGCTTGTTGCAACCTATTTTAGGTTTCCAAGGTGACAAGGGGGTATATATTGTAGAATTTTTGACTTAGTAGAGGTTCCAAAACTTTCTTTTGGTCCCTAGTTGTTGTTGATGGTATTATACTGAGTAAGAAGAGCCTGGATTTTGAGTCTATTTCTTTGGCATTTTGTTGTCTGATAATGTACTGATTCTGCAAGTCTTAATGAGAATATAGTTGAATTCCAATCTCATAGTGGTGTATGTCTTTTTGTTTTTTTCTTGAACTCATATATGTTAACTTCACAAAGTGGGTTAGTATATGGTAAACAAAGAGTATTTTGAGATTATCTTTGAGTTCCTAACAAAGTTAGGATTAAAGTGTTTTAGGTAATTTTAGTGAGTTCATGGCTTGATAAGAATTTGATGTCCTGGTATGTGGTGAGAGGGATAATAGGCAAAGCACTTATCCTAAATTCAAATGTGTTTGAGTTAGGGTCTTCAGTTGATGTATGTTATTAGGTGACTCTATGCCCTGGTTAAGGCACTGGTCTGTTCTTTGGAGGTAGTCCATCATCATCAATCACATACACAAATTCAAACGATCAAATCTTTAAATCAGTTAGTAAAGAGTATATTGGTATAACATTTAGTGATTCCTTTCAAGAAGTGAATCAAGGGTACACTCGCCTAAGCATTAAGGCTCAAAGTGTAGGAGGATCTATGTTGATCCTTGTTAATTGGCCCTCTTCCTTGTAGACTTTGGAGTGGTGATAGAGTCAAAGTATTATTAAAATTATCCATCAAAGTATAAATCTACAAGTTGAAGATCAAAGGGAATCCCCAACAAAATGGTGACTTTTTTGGGGAGAAGTAAAAGACAATAGGCTTTTCTTGTTTGGCTAGATCATCCCAGAGTTTGGTTAAATGATCACAAAGTCAGATATAAAAAACACATTTGTAAAATTTTCTCACTAAGTGTTGAGTGGTGACTCGCGTCTTTGTTTGGTCAGTGTTTTATAGCAAAGAGTGGTATATTTGTAGTCCTAACAAGCAGTTATCTTGTGAGGTTGTGTTGTGATTGTGGGTTTTGAAGAAGGTTTGGAGTTGGGAAGGGTTCTCAATTGATTCAGATTTGTCCTTTGGAAAGAGGTGGCAGCTCTACCAAAGTTTGAAAGGTGATCTGGAGGAGACTTCGGATCCATATTTTGCAGCATTCACAACATCTCCAGGTAATCCTATTTCATTAAGCAAGAACAGTCCCTAATTAGGTGAACAAGTCATCATTGAAAGGGGAAATTAATTTTGAAAGTTTGATCATATTTCTAGATAGAAGCTTTGGTTGTTGTAAAGAGTATCAGAAATATGTTGAGGTTTAATAAGGTCAATGGTTGCATAAATTTGGATAAAAGTGTTGTCATGAGAACAAGCTGCTTTGTTTTGTTAGTATATTGAAATGGAGTTCCCAGCCTTAATAAATCAAGATGATGTTTCTAGGTCTGAAAGTTCTCTGTCAGATTTTAGAAATGTTAATAAAGAGAAAGATATTTATTTGATGAGTCAAAAAATCCAACAGACTTGCATAAAAATTTTGAGATGTACAATAGGAGAAAGAAAAAATGAGTCGTCCCATTTATACTATAAGAGGTTTCTTGTAGCTTGTGATGAGTTTCTTATGGGAATTGAGCTTCAAGATTTCCAATATGCTGAAAAGTTTTTAGAGCTTGGTATGCCTAAGTCAGTCAGTTGGTCTACATCCTTTAGGAATGAAGCATTAGAAAATGTTAAAGGATGGATGGCTTCATTTGTGGAGGATGAGTCTTGTGATGCTCATGTTGATGATGGAACTTATGATTATCAAGAGATAGAAGATGAATATGCAATGGATGTAAGTTCCTGTAGTGATGACTTTACACAAGAATTTTCAGCTCCTGTCTCAGATGAGGAAGATGTTTGCAGCATTTGCAATGAGACCAATGAGATAGAATGTGAAGTTCAATGCTTACTAAGTAGTGAGAAAATTTTAGAGCTCTTAGATGTAGAATTTCAAAGATGCACTCACAAGTATGTTTCCAAAATCCCATGCCTGATGGATATTATTTTTGATGAAGAAAGAATAAATGATGGCATGATGTGTGAAAATTCTATTGAGGTTCTTTCTCCCATTTTTGATATGCAAGAGGATAGTACATATCATTGTAATGAATTTGATAATGTCATATTTGATGAGTATGATGATATGTGTACTAGTGTGGATTTAGTTTTTCAAGAGCCTAATGTCAGTGGTTCCTATTTATATTTTGGTGCTGGAGAATATGGTAAATCTGAAGGGGTTTTCTCAGATTTGCAAATGACTAATGATTCATTAACTGATAGTGCTTGTTCCTTTCCAGAAGGTGCTGATGTGATTTTTGATCAACAAGTTGCTTCCATTTTCATGCAATTAGATCTTTGTCTTGAGGAGTGCTATATTAGTTTGCAAAGAAAAGAGATAGAAAGGGTTTATTCTTCATTGTAGACTAATAACCAGTATGATGATGTGTTCATCTATGAGATTGAAAAGGAATGTCTCCTTTTTTAGCATGATAGTGAAAGTGAAGAGTGTGACATTTTGATGTCACAAAATGATCAACATCTATGGCAGCTTGATGGCCCTATCTTGCTGAGTAATGGTGAGTATGGTGATCATTTTTTATATAGTGTGTTGAATAGGGATCACAATGTTTTTGGTAGGTTGGATGAAAAATGTAATTTTAGTTTTCCTCTGCTGAATGGAGATGAAAATTATTTGTTTGATAGAGGCAAAACTGATCAGAAGTTTTAAGGCCCTGAGCCTTCTATAAATATTGTAAACTCTATATAGTTTTTCCTTTCCTATTGTGGGTTTCCCTTCCTATTTTCCCTAGTGTGTTCCCTATGTTTTTTTTTTTTTATGGGTCTCTGTGCCCTTTTCCAGTGGGTGGTCTACTTTAACCAGTGATTCTAGGTCCTTGCTATGCCTGCAGGAGGCATACATCCCTAAACAAAGCCATTGTTAGCATGTGCAAAAATTTCATGGCTCTAGCCCTTTTCTTCTGGTCCCTGCAGTCATTTTTGTGCCTCTGGCTCAAACCCTGGTTTAAATATTTCAAAAACTAGCTGTTACATTTAAAACCCTTTGTTTTGCCCAGGCCCTGTTCTAATTTTAAGTTACCTTTATTCTGGCCACTTAAAGTCCTAATTCGTATGTGCTAATTTGTTATCCCTTTGTCGCATGATTACATGAACCTTTTTCATGTTATGTGATCATGCGAATAAGGTTTTATGTCAGCCCCCTTTAATGTTTCCTAGGTCTCTAACCTTGGCAAAATTAATTTTTCCTAAGTCATGCCGTTTAATATTTCTTATGTTTTGGCCTTCTTTTCTTTCCTGGGCCCGACTCTGACACCATCTTGATCTAACGGTGGGTGCTTATTCTCATGAGATGTGTCAGAGTTGTGTGCTTTTGCAATGGCCATTGATTTTCTTTCTGACATGGCACCTCAAACAGGTGGCTCTGAAGTGACACGTATGCACAATTGGCAGCTTCTCATTGGCCCATGTATTAACATGTTGGTAGTTGTCAGTGGGACCTAGTTTTTGGATGCGTCAGAGGGTCCTGACATTGTCAGAACATCAACGATGGGTGCATGATCTTATGGGATCTGTCAGAGGCTTAAGATCATGCACTGTCCATCAATTCTACCTTTTTTAGAAGGGATAAAGTGCGGTGGGTCCACATGCTACGTATACTTAGATGGCAAATTGTGATTGGTCCATGATGTGTGAGCTGGACATGTTGTCAGGCGGGCCTAGTATCTCAATCAGAAGATTCAAGATCAATGGTGGGTGCTTGATCTCATGGAATCTTCCAAGCCTTTGAGATCATGTGCCATCCGTTTGATTTTCCAGGTGGCATAATGTTCTCAGTGGGGCCATTTGCCAGGTGGTGCAATGTTGTTCAAATCTTATTGGTCAATGTGGGTGATGCGGCAGGGTGGGGTCATTGTTAGAAAGGTATGTGATGAGGATATGATCTACGGTCGGTGTAAGTTCTCATGAGTTTTGTCAAAGCTATGAGATCTTACGCCCACCATCCGATTATAAGGCTTATAGTGAGTGGGTCTTGTGTCAGTGGTGATCGAGCATGACCCGTGAGTGAGGTTGTGACAAGTGGCACAAAGCGGGCCCAAGTGGGGTCTAAGGACTTAGCAACCTGGACAAAACTATTTAGCGGTTCTGATAGATTTTAATGGGTTCACTTGTTCACAAGGTAAGATGGCAGTTCCCTAAATGTTTTAGCAGTTTAGCAAACAAGCGTTCGCGTAATCGCTAAACTTTCTAGCGGTATTATAAAGTGTTTCATGAACTTGTAGAAACCTTCAGGTCGCCAATTCGCTAAGTTTGACTGGGATCTTTTAAAAGGTAAAGACATAAAGACCCTGAAAAGGGATGATCTAACGACTACGACTTAAAGTTGATCTAATTTCAAATGTTGACCACTGATTTGCTATTGGCGCCATGGAAATGACCATTTAATTTCAAATTTGAATTCTCTGAGGGTTTCCAGCGATAAGAAGTACCAAAATTTATGGTTTTAATAGCTAATTTCGATTGGTTTGGTGGTGCTTGTTGTTGCAGTGTGGTCCAAGGTGTTCCATGATTGTGTGCAGGGGTTTGTACTATGTGGTTTTGTGCTCTAGGCATGTTGCAGGTGACTGAAATGGTTGACATTTTGGATGTTTTTGTGGTTCTTAGTACCTTCTCAGTGAGATTCTCATGATTTTGGAATCACTCCAGGATTTTCTTTCTCTTGGTTTCCTGGGCTTCTCCTCGTGTAATAAATTTGTGACCGTTTCTGGTGGGTTTAGTGGGTGAAACCCTAACCCTAGTCATTTGTATCTTGTTGCAACTTATTTTGGGTTTCCAAGGTGACAAGGGGGTATATATTGTAGAATTTTTTACTTAGTAGAGGTTCCAAAACTTTCTTTTGGTCCCTAGTTGTTGTTGATGGTATTATACTGAGTAAGAAGACCCTGGATTTTGGGTTTGTTTCTTTGGCATTTTGTTGTCTGATAATGTACTGATTCTGCAAGTCTTAATGAGAATATAGTTGAATTCCAATCTCATAGTGGTGTATGTCTTTTTTTTTGTTCTTGAACTCATATATGTTAACTTCACAAAGTGGGTTAGTATATGGTAAACAAAGAGTATTTTGAGATTATCTTTGAGTTCCTAACAAAGTTAGGATTAAAGTGTTTCAGGTAATTTTAGTGAGTTCATGGCTTGATAAGAATTTGATGTCCTGGTATGTGAGTGAGCGGGATAATAGGCAAAGCACTTATCATGAATTCAAGTGTGTTTGAGTTAGGGTCTTCGGTTGATGTATGCTATTAGGTGACTCTATGCCCTGGTTAAGGCACTGGTCTATTCTTTGGAGGTAGTCCATCATCATCAATCACATACACAAATTCAAATGATCAAATCTTTAAATCAGTTAGTAAAGAGTATATTGGTATAACATTTAGTGATTCCTTTCAAGAAGTGAATCAAGGGTACACTTGCCTAAGCATTAAGGCTCGAAGTGTAGGAGGATCTATGTTGATCCTTGTTAATTGGCCCTCTTCCTTGTAGACTTTGGAGTGGTGATAGAGTCAAAGTATTATTAAAATTATCCATCAAAGTATAAATCTACAAGTTGAAGATCAAAGGGAATCCCCAACAAGTGGCATGGTCTTAGCTATCCAGCTTCCCAAAGAAGGGTATTATTGGCCCATAATAGAACATGATTCTTGTGAATTTGTGAAGAAATGCTTACCATGTTAGCAGCATGCAAATCTAATTCATGCTCCAGCATAGGAGCTAATTTCTTTTGTTCCTTTTTGGCCATTTTCATGTTGGGGCTTTGACCTCGTTGCTAAGATAACCCCCCTTTCCTCAGACAGACACAAGTACATTATCACTACTACTAAATACTTCATAAAGTTAGTTTAATTGATCATGCTCACCCTCACTACATGTGTCCAGATATACAAGTTTGTCCTCTACCATATTATTTTATTCTTTGGAATCCCCTCCACCATCTTCACAGATCATGGCACATCATTTGAGAGCCAACACATGAAAGATCTATGCGACCAATTCCATAGCCATCATCACTTTTCTAGCCCATATTTTTCCCAAGAGAATGACCAAGCCTTGGAGATACAACTAAACATTGTGCTTTCATAGATTTGGTTTTCTAAGAACCTAGTTTTAATTAGAAATCCTTCTTTTCTTTTGATTAGTTGAGTAGTAGGAGAGGATGCTCTTCACCTCCTAGAGGATGAATCAAAAATCTTGACCTACTTATTTTGTCACTTGTAAAAGAAATCTTGCATAAATGAACATGTGCTTGATGTGTTTGGGAGAACTAAGGAGTAGGAGAGTATACTCTTTTCCTTGTAGAAAATCATAAATCTTGACCTCTATTAACTATCCATTTTACTTTATTGCATTTGCCTTTAGAGGACCTGCCAAGAGAGAAATCTTTTGAGAATGACTCAAGTGGGGAACAAGCAAACCCGGCTACTCCACCCCACTATAATCAAAATATTCATTCAATCCAAAGAGAGGGAAGAATTTTCTATTATCTACTTCTAATGATTCTTTATGTGTAGGGCCTAGTTGCCTCAATCTTGCTAAGCAAGACTACACTTGTTTAGGTGCTTGTAGGTCCATCTTGGTCGCAATATTGTTTACAAGACTACACGGCAAGTATATCCAACTTGTATAGGACTAAGAAGTCTCATTCTTACTTGTGAGACTATAATTTTTGGGTGCTTGTAGGGCTATAGGCCTGAATTATTCTTGCGGAACTACAAGAGGTAGTCATGAACAGATGTCCCTACTAAATACCTTAAGTTAGAGGTTTTCCTATTTACTTCTGAAAGTATCCTAATATTTGTGCAAGGATTGATCCAAGTGGACTTACCTAGATCACCTTAAGATTACTCACCATATGTATTCCCTTGGATGCAAATCCATGACAAATCCAACATCACTTTGTGTGAGGCAAAGGAGTATCAAGTTATGAGAAAAGGTTTTAATACTAGCCATTTTCTTAGGTAGTTATTGCTTGATGTGTTTTCGATTTGTGTTGAGACCCGTGGGAATCTTTGTGAACATACACTTGATGCTCTTGGAAAATTACAAATAAATTTTAGACCTCAAAAGTGCTTGTATCCACAAGGTTTCTTTGTCCCTTGTTGGATTGTTTGAAGACTATTGCTTATTCACATCATTTGCTTCCAACATAAACAATCAAACTTGGTCTAGAAAATACTCTAAACTTGTCAATCAACCATTGCAATACTTTAGAGTCAAACTTTCAAGTTAAGATTAAATGTTTTCAACATAGCTTCTCCATTGTTATCCTTATCTCTTCTTGTCATTTTTTGCATTCCAACAAGTTATTTGTTTCCTTTAGCTGAAAAATGTTACTTGGATCTCTTGACTACACTCTTGGTTAGTAGATTGTTCACTTGTCCATCATCTATTTTGGATCCTTTATCTTATCTTTTCTTGTTCACAAGTGTCATACATAGGGCATCTACCCGCAGCTTGGGCATCTTGTGGAAAGTTATCTTTGCTATCTTTTCTTACTTGGTTTGAAAATCAAGTCATTCTAAGTCATCATATTTATCTCTTGACAATCTTATTTCATGTCGGTTACAACAAGATATCAGATCCACTAAGGGAAGCAACCTAAAGAAAAATTTGACAAATCACCTAGAGGAGAACCTAAACCTTGGTGTTTTAATCCCTTTTCTAATACCTTTAGTGATTCTACACTATCCTCACCTAGGTCATAAAATGACATTTCTTACACTCTAACCATGGAAGAGGAAATAGGAGGATTGATGAATTTTTTAAACAATTAGGAAACAAACACGTTGGATAAGGAAATCAAGAACATTTGGACAAATACTTTGATCATCACACCTATAGGCATGGCTCACAATATGCCTCTCAACACACTAGACATGTTTCACATGGTTCACAAAGTGATGATTCAGACATTGAGTTAGTTGAGGAAGACATCCTACAATTCCAAAAAGACAAACATTTCCAAAAACTCATGAAATTGACCTTAAATCAAGACAAAGATAGGTACATGCACTTAGCCTCATAAGGTGTTAAGTTACCAAACAACTTTGATGTTGACAACTTCATAAAAAAAAGAGGAACCATCTGAATTAAAGGTTATGAAGAAACAAATGGAAGAGATGAAGAAAGAAATGCTACGCTCGAAAAAGGAGAAGGATCAACCAAGGACATCCTTTTAACTTGAGGTTATATGCCCATTTCCTTTTGACAAGATTTATACATGCCTCCTTTTCCTCGTAAGGTTGAATTTCCAAAATATGACAAGTATGATGGTAGTGGAGATCCTCATGACCATGTTAGGGAGTTTTGTGCACTAAGTATGACATTCTTGCAAGAACCCACTTATCTTATGAGACTCTTTTCTAGGATTCTTAGTGGTCAAGCTATGGAGTGGGTCACTAAACTATCTCCTCCACTTAAGTCATTTGAGCAACTAGTGCAAAGATTCATTCAAAATTACTCTTACAACATTCAACATGTTGTCACCATGCTAGATCTATGAAATATCAAACAACACCAAGGGGAATCCTTTGTGGATTTCCTTCAACAATGGAGGAAGCTTTATTCATGTTACCTTAGAAAAATTCCCGAAACTGAGAAGATTGACATTTTTGTCAATAAGCGTGTTCCTGAATTACACTATGAGCTTAGAAAGAAACTCTTTTCCATATTTGACATGATGATAGAAAGTGCCCTATGAATTGAAGATGTTATAATCAAGAAGGGTGAACTTAGTTTGAACAGGGACGAGTCTAACATAAACAACTATAATCACAACAATAACAATGGAAAAGACAAGGGTAAATCACAATCATGGAACAAGAACAAGAATGTAGTGAATGATGGTATAGTTGAAACACATACAAAAAATCCCAAAGAACCTATCTTCAATTTGACTAGTGGCATCCAAGCTACCAAACAAGAAGAGGCTTCCAAACCTTATGATTTAAACAAGTCCAATGAATTTAACAAGGGTAAATCATCATGGGCACCCAAACCTAAGCGCACTTTTACACCTCTAGGAGACTCACTTGAAGTGGTGTTGAAAACTTTGGTATTGAACAAGATCATCACATTACCCAACAATTCAAAACCTTATAAACCCAAAGTTAAGCCTAAGTGGTGGAGCGATGACCATTATTGCAACTATTATAGGAAAAAAGGTTGGGGTGGATGGACACATGACTAATGTTGATCAACTTGTTGACCAAGTTGACAACACTAGGAGTCTTATCAATTTAGATATTTCTAAAGGGGACCTTATAGATTTTGAATTACTTGTCACTAGAAATTAGTCCCACCACATCAATACTTTGGAACTGTCCACATCCCTTTTGCTTATACATCCCAACCTTATTGATTGGCCATGACAAAACCAATACCCTTGAGCTTGTAGTCTCTTCCACCAATGAACCAGCAACAAGTATGACTGAGTCGGACATCAAGTATCTTAGTCACAAAATAAAAAGGAAAATTAAAAAGAACAGGCACTTTGATGGCGAAAACCACTTTGTGGTGGTGTCAGAGCCAAAAATGGTAAAAAGAAAAGATGTATCTAAGGGTATAAACCTCTCTGAGGTGCCTACAGATGAGATACTTGGTGGTCTACCTAGCTACTTTCAAGAAAGATCATCAATTTTGATAGAACCTACTCAACCAATCAACATTGGGATAGATGAAGTACCTCATGTCATACACTTAGCCCAGTCTTTGTTAGAGGAAGAGAAGAGGCAATTCACAAATTTATTCCTGGTAAAAAAGATAAATTTTCCTTGGACTTATTCAGACATGCTAGGGCTTGACACTAATCTTATCATGCATCACTTATACATAGCTCCTGGTGTCAAACCTATGAAACAAAAGCTACGAAAAATGCATCCACATGTAGCTGTCCTTGTCAAAGCTGAACTAGAAAATGTCCTTCAAGCTGGATTCATAAGGGCTATTGATTATGCTGAATGCATGTCCAACATTGTAACTTTTTCTAAACTAGATAAATCCATACGAGTATGCACTGATTTCTGATATCTAAATAATGCATGCCCTAAGGATTATTTTCCATTCCCCAATATTGACATGATAGTAGACATGACAACAAGCTATGAGATATATTCTTTAATGGATGGATTCTCAGGATATAACAAATCAAAATTGCTCCTGAATATCAAGAGAAAATAGCTTTCACTTGTGCATGGAGAACTTTCTGTTGGAATGTTAAGCCATTTGGACTTAAAAATGCTGGAGCTACATATCAATGATATATGACCACAAAATTTCATGACATGATGCATAAAATTATGGAGGATTATGTGGATGACACCCTGGCTAAGTCTCATAAGAGAAACACACATCTTAGAGATTTGGGATTAATCATAGATCATATGGAATAGTTTAAGCTAAGACTAAATCCTAAAAAGTGTGCATTTGGGGTTACCTTCCAACAAATTCCTATAGTAGAGAAAAAAAAATTTGATGCTATGGCTACACTTGCTTCCATTCTACAGTTGGAAGAACATGGATCTCGATATGAATTCCTGGTGGAAAAGTTACAGTTCCCCGCATATGAATCTCCTGATAACTATGTCATTTGTACCATTGTTGGTCATGACTCCTCCCGCTATGCTAAAATCTATTTTTTCCTACATGACAAATTATACTTGATAACCTTACCCGTAATGAAAAATGTCAACTTATTCATAATGCCTCCCACTATACCATCATTTTTTGTGACTTTTTTAGGAGGGATCTAGATAGAACCCTTCTTAGATGTTTAGAGTGAGATGAATCTGAATGTGTGTTAACTGAAGTCCATGAGGGCATATGTGGGTCTCATTCTAATGGCCTTGTGTTAGCTCAAAAACTACTTAGGGCTGGTTACTATTGTCCTACTATGAAAACTAATACTATTAGCTATGCTAAATCTTGTAAGAAGTGTCAAATGCATGGAAATCTTATACATGCTCGAGGTAGGGAGCTTATTCCATCTATCACACATTGGCCTTTTCAATAGTGGTCCTTTGACTTAGTAGGTCAGATATATATGAACTCATCAAGAGGACACAAATTCATCATCATTGCTACTAAGTATTTCACTAAGTGGGTTGAAGTTATACCACTTTCTATTGCTACAGGAAAATAGATGTCCATGTTTATCTTGAACTACATAATTTATCACTATGGTGTGCCATCCCCTATAGTTATTGACAATGGAGGATAATTCAAGAACAAAGTGCTAAAACAATTATGTAAAAGATTTACGATCAAGCAACATTATTCATCCATCTATTATCCTTAAGGAATTGGACAAGATGAAGCATCAAATAAGACTATTCTGGAAATCTTGCACAGGACTATTAGTAAGTCTAGAAGGGATTGGCATCTTCAAATCAATCCTTCTTAATGGGCTTATAGAACAAGCATACACACACCAATGGGTGCTACACCTTCTTCCCTCATCTATGGGGTTGAATTTTTCTTACCTATCGAGGTAGAAATACCTTCACTTAAAGTCTCCCTATAAGGGCTTGTAACAGATGAAGACTATCACATATCACACATCCAAGAATTATAAATACTAGATGAACATAGAAAAGACACATTTGATCACATGAGAGTATATCAGAAAAGAATATCAAAAATCTACAACAAGAAGGTACACCATAGAGCTTTTGAGGTTGGTGATCTAGTTTTAAGAGAGAATCCTAAGAATCAATAAAATCATGAACAAAAAGGAACATTTGAACCTAACTGGCTAGGTCCTTATATAATTACAGTTGCCTTTGGATTCGGTGCTTATCATCTCTCAACCCTAGAGGGAGAGCATCTCCTTGAGCCTATCAATACTCTCTACCTAAATAAGTTATGTGTGTGACATTCTCTTCATCCATAGTTCTTTTACATAGCAAATGATCTTGAAAAATTCAAAAAAAATGATATATGATCCTGAAAAAATCCTAAAAAGTCCTAAAAAAATGATCATCTTAGCGATAACCTAGCAAACTGGTGTTTTGATGTATAAATCAAAATCCAAATCCAAATCAAAAAACAAGAAAAAAGTGTCTAGGTGAAAACCTGAAAACAGGCATCATGTAGAAAAAATAGTCCTTTCAAGTGGTGAAAACCTAGAAATAAGCACTACTTATACCTTTTCACTCTATCTATCAGCTTGTGGCTTTGGCCATAAACCACTTGACTTTCACAACACTTGTCTCTATGGCCTGGAACTGGTCTTTGTCTAAGTCTCACTAGGGGGAAATTATGTGCCATCATTGTCTCTAAGACACACCAGTGTTTCTCAATACTACCCCATTTGGACATTGAGTTTTTCTCAACACTTGTCAGATAGCTTATCTTGAATCAACACCTTGTTAGTAGTCCAAGTCATATATTTCTATCGCACTTATAGGCATAAGTGTTAGAAATATCAATGACAATCTTTACACCATGCTTAAACTAAAATGACTAAGCTATGCTTAATGATATTTTCTTTGTATGCTATCTTTTATTGATGATTTTCATTGATTTTCCCTCCTTAGTCTCTTTGGGATGTCACGACTAGAGGACTAGGGGCATGGGGCATATTTTCTTTTTCTTCTACTTGTGGGTGTGGTTTTGATGACCCTATATGTTTGATGCATTAGGTGTCTATGATAAGTGCCTCCATCATGATTGGAACACTGTATATACCTCAACCTAATTCATTTGAACACTTAGGTGAGTATGAACTATGTCCTTGACTATCTACATTGTGTTTGTTTTATGTAAGACCATACACATGGTTATCTTGGCACTTATGCTTTGATACTAGTATAATCTCGCAACATTAACTTAGAAGTTGTGTTGAGGTCATCTTGGCTCTTATGCCTCTATGCTTACATGTGTTTTCTACATTCTATCTGATATAGATCATATTCATATCTTCATTGTTGTGCTTGCACTAGTTACAATTGTATGATCTTGCGATGTCCCTTAATAAGGCTCGATGATGAAAATAAGGACCAAGTAAGATCCCTACACTTTGCACTTGAATTTTCATCCTAGGTTGCATCTTATTCTTTGTATCTTGCATCGAGTAAGGACAGAGTCTTTGTCTCATTGTTATTGGATAACTTTGGTCATCCTTTTTCAGCATCCTTGATTCATTTTCGAGATTGAAATCAAAATTCAAGTTTAATTTTCTATTCTTATGAGGTTTATCTTTTCATCCTTTGAGGCAAAAAAATATATCATATTTCTTCATAATCGCTTTCTTTGACCTAATTCTAATGTTATACCTTTCTGGTCAAACTTATTCAAATTGGGGCAAATTCTCATCACTTAGTGGTCAAACTTGGTCCAAAATATTTTCTAATCTCTCTGAATCGATCATCAATCATCTTGGACCCTATCTAATCTTGATTTGATAAAAACTTATCTCATTTCTGCATCTCCTCAACATCATTTCGATTTAGATCCTGAGGGGGCGGGAATAATCTATCATCGATCTTTCAAAGCTACAAATTGACCATGCTATCATTGCTAGGGGCATCTTAGCTTCATCACTTCACATCAAGTTGAGATTCTTCAAGTAGCTTTAATTTGATCTTGTACATATCAGTTCTCATCACATCATATCAACTATGGTGTTGTCTTATCTTTTAACCTCAGTCTCAATGTGCAGTTTCATTGCTTCACATCAAATTGTGCATTAAAACTCTTGATACCTTGTCATTCTTTATTTGATCAATCTCAAAGGTGGTATCTCTCAAGACAGTTCATCACTTCATAGCAATTGTCTACCTATCACCATTTTCTTTGACTCAATGTGCTCGCTCGCACACTGACTCAAAGAGGGGCAAATGTAATCACCCAATTTTTGTGTAGTAAACTATAAGCCCCTTTTATGAAAAATTAAATTAAAATATTAGACCATTGTTTTGCATCAAATCAATTCTTCTTAATTAATTAATCATTTATTTAATTATATCCTAAAGGTTGACCACTTTATTCTATGTTTATTTAATTAAAAGAACATGCTCCCTTTTAATTAAATTAAAAAAACCATTTATCCTAAGTGCACATGAAAATCACTTTTCTAAAAATAAAAATAAAAGTGCACTTTATAATGAGATGGAATCCTTTGACTTTTGAAGAAGGCTTTTGCCTCTTTATCTCAACCACTTATTTTTTTGCCTCTTAATCTTAGTCTTTTCTTGTTGCCTCTTAAAGACATGAGCACATGGATTAACCAAGACTTAATCTCCATTGTTTCTCATTCTTTTGCCTCTTAATCTTGACCATCCACTCATTTCTAATTTCTTTAAAAAGAGACTTTCTCCCCATTCTTGCAATCTTGGTACTTCAAAAATTATCTTGGCATCTTTGCATCTTAGAGTATTTTACTATCATTTAGTTTAGCTTTTTTATTTACTTTCTTGCATTTAGCTTAGTTAATCTAGTCTAATTAGCATGGATAGTAATCTTTTGTCTTGTTAGCTTATATTTACTTTCGTTACACTCTTGCATTTCATCTTAGCTTAATATTGTATCTCTTTCATCTCATCTTAGATTAATTTACATTTACATTAATCATGGATATCTTGGATACTTGCATTCCCATTGCTTGATATCTACTTGAATCTTCCATTCTATAGTGTACCTTGCAAGGATCTTTCTTATTGGGCTTATTTGAGAGCCACCATCTTTATCTACATGATTCTTGCACGCTATGGATGGGAAGCTTTAAGAAGCCTTCTAAGACTCCAAATTCATTGGATCTCTTGGATATAAGGGTTTATAGAAGTGACCACACTTTTTGGATCACACTCACATGTTTCTTGAGTTAGTCCTATGCAACATTGGTGACAAGGCCTTGAGTCCCTAATAACCTTGTCAAGTTTTTGATATTGCTATATCAAACTAAGTGCTCAAAACTACATCGTGGTACTCCGTCTTGGAATATCTTGCACTTAAGATTCAAGAAAAATCCCCCCATCAATCCTCAACTAAAATCCCATCAAAAATCCTAATCAATCTTAACAATCCAAGAAAAAACCCAAATCCAAAGCAATAATCCTCACAAATCCAATTTGATCCTCAAACTCATCCCCATCAAAACACAACCCCCCATCCTAATGCAAACTTGAATCACTAACCCCATCTCGTTACCTAATTTCCTAACCCATGGATTTTGATTCTACAAATGTTTCCCCCCTCTCCTAGCTAACCTCTCATAGGGGGGTATAATCAGGTAGTGATATGTTGCATTTCTACTTCCCACCCACAAATTTTTCATCCCACATTCACGTTGCATTCACACATTGCCTTTTGCACACACTCACACACACTTCACTTACATTTAGTTTGTATTTCATAATTTTAGCTTACATTTCATTTTTTTAGTTTGCATTCATTTCCTAGTTTTCATTCATTTCATTTGCATCATAATTGTATTAAATCATATTCATTATTAGGTTGCATTAATTACATCTTTTTAGAGTCATAATCATATCATTAATTGCATCTGGTAGGTTGCATTCATTACATGTAGTACATTCATCTAAAAATGCATCAGGTCATTTCATTAACCATTACTTTTAGTTCATTCTTCTCATTTGTATTAGGTGCATTTATTTACGCATTTAGTTCATTATAATTAAATCATTTAGTTGCCTCATTTTAAATTGCATTTAATAGCTTTCCATTCATTGGTTAGCTTTTTTTATCTAATTTATTTTGAGTGTTCATTCTAGGTGAACATTTAATAGCTTTGCATTCATTGATTAGATTTTGTATGTAATTCATGTTGAGTGTTCATTCCAAGTGAATATTTAATAGCTTTGCATTCATTGCTTAAGCTTGTGCATTTCATTCATTTTTAGTGTTAATTTTAGGTGAGAATTTAATAGCTTTGAATTCATTGCTTAGTTTGTTGCATTTAATTCATTTTGAGTGTTCATTTTAGGTGAACATTTAATAGCTTTGCATTCATTAAGGCATTTTAATTGTCTTGCATTGTTAATCATTTATAGGTTGCATTACATATATGCATAACATATAGATTTACACCATACATATAGAGATATCATAAAATGCATCATAGTAAACCACATTCATCATATTTAGCCATCACATGTATAATAGCATAAAATCATAAAGCACACAAAAGAACATAGCATCCATCCTACATTAAAAACATATCAGTAGTCGTATCCTGCATAAATCACATCTTTCACACAATGCATCACATAGATATAATCCTAAACATAAAAACACAATCACATCCTGCATCACAAACATGTTAGGATCATATCATAATCACATAAGTATCACATCCTACATCACACATGTTAGTATATGATAATCCATACATATGCACATTTGCATCCATAAAACAAGAAAATGGGCTCATAACTCATAAACTCTCACTCAACTCAGCATCATATGTATATATCTCACAAAAATAAAGAATATCCCCAAACTCACATAAAAGAATAAATGAATATCTAAATGTTCCAAACATCCATCAAAGAATAAAGTACATATGTCGGGGACAATACCCTCACAAAAATAATATGCATCACAATGATACATCATAAGGAATAATCACAAAATATAGCATATCGTTGCTCATCTACCTCTCCCATGGAGGATGGTTGGGTGCCTCTGGACCTGTGAGGGTAGCTATATCATGTGTAGGATTCATGACTAGGGCAACCTATGATGGATCCTATGGAGGTGCAGCTCTCATGTGATCCTCATCACCTTGGGTTGTGGTCTCTCAACTGTCATTTGTACCCTGAATTCTCTTACCTATGTAGGTGCTAGTGATGGTCATGTCACATCCCCCTCCTAACCTTCTCCTAGAGCCCCAATCCTCAAGCTCTCTTCCTTTTCCATCTGCACCAAGCCCCCAATTGATCATTGTTGGCTATGTGTGTGACCTTACTAGTGGCTCTCCCTCCCTTTCCTGTGGGAAGGTCCAGCTTCATATTTTCTCCCTCTATTCTTTGGCTACTACCACCCCCTATCCTAGTACCTATACCTATCACACCAAAGCAATTGACAAGCCAATAGTGTACAATCTTGTCCTCTTGTATTGATGCATGGTACATGGCCTTGTATCACCCCACCTGCTCTATGAGATCTGAGATGTCCCTGTATAACCTAGTGATCTCCTAGGTATCAGCTACCAATCTACTTCCTCCCCCAACCTATGTCACTGCCAAATTGTGCATCATTATGTCCCTCTTTGTATCATGTCCCTCTCCACTTGGAGGTTGTCCCTCTCCTGCCTTAGCCTATCCCTGTCATAGATCATGACTAGTCCCTCCTCTAAATATTGTACAAGATCTATCTGAAGGGTATCCCTCTCTCTTTGTGTGTCTTGTAACATCTAGATGACTATGACATGTGCCGCTTAGAGGGATTCCATTTGTGCTACAAAATCATCCCCACCCCACTCGAAGAAGATCCTCCACCTGCCCCTCCTCTCGATGCCTACCCTACTGGTGGAATCTATGGCCCTTGTCCCCTATTTCCTCCCTCATCCCCTCCAACATCCACCTCCATCTCATCTCCCTCTCTAGCAGCCTCCTCTTGTGCCCTCTCCTCCGAGACAGCCTCTCCCCTCGCTAACCTCCATAGGGCCCGCCCTAGTGGCACTACTACTGGTGATCTCCTCACTCGTGGTAGTATATATGCTCCTTTCCCCCTTCGCTCTCTCCTCCCCTACCCCTCACCACACGAGATAATACCATCCTTACCCTCTCTGCCTCCACTAATAAACCTATCCTCCCTACCAGTCGTGGCCTCTTGAACCAAGCCTTGTACTCCTGCGTACTCCCTACATCGGCCTACCTCCTTTCTAATCCCAGACACCGACTAAATATTACTCCACAGTATAATCAGCCCCTATTTTTTAAGAGGTGGCCCAAACTCAGACTGCCTCTCCCATGTGGTACGTTGGTACCATCTCTCTACATCTAATATCTCCTATGTGTACACAAACTATCGAGCCACTCGATCTAGCCTATACTAATCGATGATGTAATCCCACCACCCAGTCAAAAATATCAGAGTCATCATGTAGGGGAGGTGCGTCTGATCCTCTAGCTATGGCCGCACTCCCATAGATGGCCTCCATGTGATGTCATCTCTAAGACCGTCTAGGACATCTCTCAAATAATCCATGTCATCAATATCATGATAGGTAAGAGGATTCCCCCAACTATAGACCACTGGTTGGTCTACTTACCTGCCTCTTCTACCTACTGGCTTGAGCACTACAATATGCTCCTAGTCCCATACCTGGAGTAAAGTGGTGAATCCTATACTCCTACCCTTTCCCTCTCCACCATGGTACATAATCTTGTGAAGATCCCTATACAACTCTATTAACATCAAAGTACCCCAAATTATGGGTAGACCTACGTTTACTATCTACACAATCACAAGGATCATCGCTAGAGTCATGCTTATCCCTCCTTTGTTAGGGG
Organism: Chamaecyparis obtusa; assembly: GCA_027943335.1. NCBI lineage: Eukaryota > Viridiplantae > Streptophyta > Pinopsida > Cupressales > Cupressaceae > Chamaecyparis > Chamaecyparis obtusa. Next base: position 233,627 of record BSBK01007457.1, read on the forward strand.
CAATATACCCTGAAACTAGTCTGTAAACATAGAAATACACCCATCTTTCTGCAGGAGCTACATCTAGGTGTCTATCCAATGTCAACTGTATGTATCACAAGATAGGTATGACACTTGGACCCACCATTTTTTCCAGTGCCTACTTCTGAGTAGTATCCCCATCAATCACCTTCGTCCCCCAAATTGGCAACCAAAAAATGTGATAAACATCCTCCAAAGTCACAATCATCTCCCCTTTCGAAAGATGAAATGTAGCAGTCTCTGAGTGTCACCGCTTGTAGAGTTCTATGACCATCACCATAAATGCCCTCCTATAGGGCATCCTATCTAGGTATCTTGAACTAATAGCATTCACCTGCACCCAGTCAATGGGTGTGAAATAATTTGCCACATGTAGCACTATGGCCTGTCTCCCCCATGATATCAATCGATCCACATACCACTCGAACCAGCCAAGCCAAGTGGTATCATATTTTTTTTTTGCACATATCCTTTCTTAGAACCACCCAACCCCATCTGCTTAACCTCATTCCCCTCATTCACCCACTTTCTTACCCAATTTTTACATTCTCGCAGCCCAGTCTCAACATTCTCACAATTCTACTTAGTTCTCATGATCCTACAATTGATTACTCTATCTCTAGCTCATATAACTGTAGGAATGCAACCCTGGAGTGACCCTAACATACCAATGACCCCTCATGGGATTGTATAATTTTTCCCCAGACCTATTCTTTTGCTCCAGAAACATGATCCTGCAAAATATTCTCTGTGGGACTGTATTCCCACAAAAAAATCCCTCAACCCTACCCAATTTGGCATTCCCACAAAAAATTCTAATTCCCTACTCTACTTGACCTAACTCATTGCATCTTTTGTGAGATTGCGATCTTCCAGATGCTGAGCTCAATCTCTTCAAACTCGATCCCACGAGATCGCTAAAATTCAACCTACAATTGGAGATAAAATTAAATTCATAAAGTACAAGGCCAAGTTTGAGGTCCTACTTGTCTATCTAGGGCTTGATGTTGTCGTACACTCCTCATGATCTCTTCTCGATGCCTCGATTGTTCTCCTCTCACCATCATTTTGTGATGTATCAAAGGTCAAAACACAAAGGTCTCCTAAGCTCAAATGTGCACAAATGAGCCCCTTGGCCCTTATATAGGTCTCCTTGTTGCTCCTTTTTTTTTGTCAACCCCTTTTTCTTTTCAAGATGTCGCATGGGCCCCTTTTTTTTCCCTACTGCCCTCTCGAGGGGGCATCACCCAGTCTAACTCTCTTTTGTATATTCTAGGACAACTTTATTGCTTGATAATTCTTTGTGTCGTCTATTATTTTAACATGATTTTGAAATAATGGTATTTTAACACTATGTCGAAGAGGGGCAAAATGTAGATATCTAAATTCGATTACATAATTAAGTAATCTTATTTAGTTCTCTTTTAAGGCATTGTTAATTAAATATTTAAAATCTATTTTATTTATGTCATCCTCCTAGTTAATTAATTTTAATTAATTAACTATAGTCCTTTATTAATTATCTAAATGGCAACCCATAGTTTGATAATTAATTAAATCCCTATTCCTCTATTAATTTGAATAAATACATAACTTTATTTAAATTAATTCCCAAAATACCCATTTTTTTAAATAACCCTCATTTAATCAATTAGAGCACATAGCTCCTAACTTTAACCCCTAACCTAACCTATCTCAACCGCCTAGCTCCTAGTTTCAACTCAACCCAATCCATTCACACATACTAATCCCCCTTAATTAGCTAATGACCCATGATTAGCTAATCTAACCCTCCACTCATTCTCTCTCCTCTCATCACATCCTCCATAATCATCCACTTGCCTCCTAATCTCAACCTAATTACCCCTTAAAAATTCACACAATCATAATCCATGGATTAATAACTCCTAACCCTCGCCCAAGTCAACACTCACGTCACATCCCCCACTCCCCAACCAAATGCATTAAATGTCAACCTTAAATGCTCTTACATTCCTCTTACACACTTCATCCATCTCTTACATTCTTGTCCCCTCTCGCATCTCCCAAAATGGTCACATTCCCCAATTCTTCCAAATCTCCCCCCTCCTTGTGACACTTGTCACAATGAGAGCCATTTGAGAAAGCACAAGTCATGTGCTCTCTCTCAAATGCATCTCCACCCTTCCTCGGGTTTGCATCTTGACCATTCATTCCACCTCTCCTTGACCTATAAATTGAACCCTTCACTCCTTCATTTTCATCCACCATTCATGCATTGTTATAATGTCAAATTGCCTCCAAATCCATAGCATAAGAAACCTTATAATGTCAAAATCATCCCTCACTTGAAGCTTGAGCACACATCCATCTTGGAAAAATCCAACTATACTTGGAGCTATTGGGAGTTTGAGGTTTGCATGCTCCTTTGATATTTTGGTTTCATTTGTAGGTATTTTCTTAAGTGTTAATCTAGTTTGTTTTGTTGAATGCTTTCATAGTTTAGTATTCCTTAACACTACATTGTAGGTAATACAACACCTAATATTACTTTTAGTGTAATAGGTTTTGTTACTATTGGTTCTTATCCTTCATCTTACACAAATACTTCATCTTGTACCTACCATAGGACCTCCTTTGATATGCTTCTTCTAACAAAAGAAAGATTACACAATGGTTATGTTGCACTTAATACACCTAATAGATAGTGTTTCTAAAGCTTATTTCAAGATGCCAAAACGTAATTATGTCTTCCAAAGTTTATTGTCATCAACAATCATATATGCTAGTGAGATTTGGGGATCCATAGTTTAAATTCTTAGTTGGGATTGTCTTGATAAAGTTTTATTTTTATGTTATCCAATAATCTATGAGAAAAATCCAAGTTTGTTCCACATGTTATTACTTTGGTTGAGTTTGAGATTCATTCTCTTCATAGTTTAGTTATATTTTTATGTAGTGATGTTACTTTGAATAGATTAAGAATTATGAAAAATACAATAGTTGGAATTGCATTGCTCTTCAATCATCTATGAATTTATGTGAACAACAAATCAAGAACACTTGGCATGCCCAAGGTATGTGTTTCATGTAGGCAATTATTATTGATATCAATCATCTTCCTCCTAGTGCCTTTTCCATCAATACTCCTCACATGTTGAAAAATGATGTATGTATAGAGGTAAGAGGGATATGATTTACAAATACTACATAAAATTAACGTGGACAAAGCTAGCAAAACCATTGTCAACAAAAATGCAACACTACTTGAAGCACTATATTCATAAAGAAGATGTATGCATTATCCCTTGTGTACAATAGGCTTTTTTTTATTTGATGTTTATTTTGGACCAATTGTGGGTATGTTCTCATTGACTGTGAATGGATTCAATGCACTTTATTCTAAGAGATTAGTGCATTTTTAGATTTTGCAATAATGAACTAGAATCGTAAAAGTATTTTGCATTTAAGTGTCTAGTGTATTATGGGTTTTACCACCTCTTTAGGGAAAATTGTGGCTCTATACAAGATCTAATTTATTATTGGCCCGAGTTGGCCTCTTGGTGATAAATTTGTGTTCTTGAAAGAGAGGTCATAAGTTCAAATTGTGTTTGAGGTAGATCATGTATGTCTCGTATTGAAGCACAAATAGGTGCCTCCTACATGGTAAAGTATGAGGGTGTCTCATTTCGTATGAGTTATCTATAAATTAAGTCACCTTATATCTAGGATTATAAAAGGACTTTTTCTCTCCTCTTCTTATTAGAATCAAAGTTGCAGCTCTATCTATTAAAGAGGTAATCCAACGCAAAATCAACATATGTAAGAATCATCAACCCAACTCATTGTTTCAATGTTCATTTTTATATTTGTCTTTAACCTTAATTTCAAAAACACAAACAAACTCATTATATATTTCACTTTAAAAACAACAACTTTTCTAATTCTATTGATTTATCTAATTATTATAAATAATAATATAAATTTTAAATTACCTTTTTTTAATATTTTAACTTTCAGCAAATTTTAACTTTAAATCGAGATGTAATATTTTATATTTATAAATATGGACCCCTATAAAATCGACATTAAAGCGAAAGCACCATCCCTCTAAATGACTATTTGTAGGTCATATTGTGGTCGACTTAAATAGAGAAAGGTCAAACCCAATTTATAAAATGAAGTCTAATGAAAATGCTTGAGTAAGACGCCTTTAAATGCTTACTTTAAGAAAATATTTAAACTTTTAAAAGATCAAATGGAGCACCGGTTGATTTTAATTAAGGAAATTACAACTTTTTGGTGGAAAGAGTTAATCCCTCTCATTTAGTTATAGAGGTTTTTCATAGGTCGAACGTCCTTTCATTTGTTCATTCATTAGATTTGTACAACCGCACCTTATAATGTTTGACCCAACCATGTAATTAAATTAAGAGAAAATTTTGTTCTATTATTAATTTTTATAAAATGATTTTATATGGTTTTAAAATAAAATGTATTAATATCTGAAGTACACAATAGTTCTTAGAGGTCGATTAGCTAGTTGAAATTTTGAAAGGCATTTTAGCAATCAATACATTATTAAGGAATCCAATTTCATATGGAAACATGATTAAAAAGCCTATTTGAAGGTTGCAATAAAGAAGAAGACTAAAATTTTAATAGCAGGGTAAGGATTAGCTCTCATCACCTTAGTTGTGAAATGGGTAAATGACTTGTCTCCGCATAAAAATGGGAAGAAAGAATGTGCCTTTTTAGCACACATGTGGTTGAATGAGTGATACTTCATCAAAGAGTGTGCAACATATGAAGATATCCATAAGCAATTTGAAATTATATTGAAGGTGGGAAGTCTCAAGGAATCTTTCGAGGAGACAAGACTTAACAAATGAGGAAGCTTCTTAATCAAGATTCATAATAGAAGAGCTGATATAGAAATAAATATGAAAATACGTTAATGTTGTGGCTTTTGGTCTCGTAGCTTGGTCTTGTGGACATCATTAAAATCCAATCACTTCTTGTGTTTCAAATGGGGCACACTCAAATAGTCATGTGGTCTCAAGGTTAGTCAAAGCACCCTTCAAATGATGAGTTCAACACTTATGAACCGCCATAAATAAAAATATAAAATAAAAATTAGATGGAGGATTTTTCATCCATAAAGTCATTTTTAGCTACTAGATTCAAGAGCACAAACCTTAGGCTTAACCTCTCCAGCAAAGAGCCAAGGACCGAGGGGTATATATTTCGTCGAATTAGTTTGGGGCACAATCTCAGCCTCATTCCTTATGATGTCGAAGCCTTGCACTTATCAAGACTTGCTCTCTAATAGGCTCATTAAGAACCTTTCAATTTCACAAATAAGAATAGGCTAAATGCTCATTGACGAAAAAGAGGAATTGAAAATATAACATTAAATATAACATTAAAAATTAAGAATAACCACCCTATTTCCAATAATGGCTATCTTGGCAATTAAAAAGACGCAACCATTTTCGCGCCAAATTTTCGAAGCGTTCAATACTTTTTGACGCTAGTTGGCGTCAATATTTAAAATCCGGCGCCGTGTAAAACAAACCAAACCAAAAAAAGTAAAAAAGGCAAAATCATTTTCAACGCCGTCCAGTTGACCGTCGAGAAAATTCGCACGAACCTACCTTGTATTACGGGATTCTCCGTTATCTAACAGAACTGTTTGCCGATACAAACACGGACAGAATACTCCACCGGCGGGAACGCCAAACGATAAGACGCCGACCCTCAGTTGACGGAAACTAAACAAGCGCGGCACACAGGAATCCCGCCGTCCGTCAAAAGCGACGGCAGAAAATAATAAAAACGAGCGCCAACGAACGTAAAACAGCAATGATTCGGTCATCTGTCAGAGAAAACTTGAGGCTCATCATATTTTATTATTCTAATGCTTTTCCCGCCATAAATGTAGTCGCCCATCGGCCATCAGATCTGAAAAGACGACAAGAGGCCCATGTGACTGACTGTCCCAGCTCCATGTGACCACCCGCCCTGGCCTTTAAAGCCCCGCCATGTGACCACCAGCCTGCGGCCTGTCCCTATCACAAGATAACCGCCATCCTCGAGTGCCTGCGGGGCCCACGACAGCGGTGGGTCCCACCCCACTCTGTCCGCCTCTACTTGCTTTCTGGGCGGATTTCAAAACTCGTTGCAATCTGATTTAATCGACGGCTGAGTAAACGGTCGTTAGTCAGACGTTTGTCGGCTGACCGTTCCGCAGCCGCCAGGAGCGCCGTCCATGCGAGGGAATATACGGAGGTTCTTTTGATGGTGACGGGCGGGACGGAGAAGATAATCATGATAACGGCGGAGGCGGTGTAAACGGGGTACGTACGACGAGGCGGCGGCTGCGGCGGCGCCGCCAAAAATAACTCCGTTCATTTTGTGGGTTTTTTTTTGTTTCACCTAACGGCCGCCCTATTTTGGTGTTTTTTTTTTTTTTTTTATAAATAATTTATTTTCCTGACTAACTTTTTTAATAATAATTTTTTTTTGTTTTTTAAAATATGTACCTAGGAATTGCTCTTGTTAGATGTAATAAACAATTAAGGGGAGAAACGATGTAGCTTTTCACATTGTATAAGATGGTCTGCCTAACTTTTTTTATTATTTCATTTTGTGAAACGATGTAGGTTTTCACATTGTATAAGATTGCCTCGTTAACTTTCATTTTTTAATTATTATTATTTAATTATTATCATTGTGAGTTGTTAAATTCAATGCAAATTGAAAGAATAGGAATAAGACAATTTTAACTTTACTAAAGCTAAAATAATCTATGGAATATCTTATCTAATCAAACCAGTTTCAATAAATCAATTATTTACTTATGTAAGTTAAGGATGAACACTCAAATTTACTTAAGTTAATCAATTTTTTTCCTATGCAAGTTGATGAGGAGGGCCCCTAACTTTTTGATGAGCTCCTAGCTAAATAAATTATACCATGAGATGGCAATTAAGATATTATTTGGACATTCAAATTGGCTTGATACACTACAATAATGGGAATTTATTACTTTGATGGGAGGAGTTTAACTCAATGAGATTGGTTTTATTTGGATGGAAGGGCTTAAAGAGTCAATATGTGTCAAAGTCAATTATGTTTAAAATGAAATCTTATATCAATTAGAGTCAATTTGTTGACTTTTTAGTTTAAAAGTAGAATCTCATTTAAATAGTAGATACCTTGATTGTAATTATCCAATTTATGTGAAGTAAATTTAATATTGTATTGAAAATAAATAAAATTGTCCTATTTATTTAGTTGATGTAGTGTTAAAATTATATTGATAAACAATAGTTTAATTCAGTGGGATGGGTTTTATTTGGATGGAGGAGTTTACAGAGTTAATATGTTCGTGAAAGTTAGTTATGTTTAAAGTAAAATCTTATGTCAATTTACTTTAAGTACATGTAATATTAAATTAAAAAATAAATAAAATTTTGTCTTATTTATTTAGCTGATGTAGTTTTAAACTTATATTGATAAGAAGAGTTTCACTCAATGGCATGAATTTTATTTTGATGGGAACAGTTAAAAGAGTCAATATGTCGGTCAAAGTCAATTACATGTAAAGTAATATCTTATGTCAATCAGTGTCAATTATTGTACTCTTTAGTTTAAAAGAGGAATCACATTTAAATAATAGATATGTTGATTGTAATTGTATAATTTATGTTAAGTAATTTTAATATTAAATTAAAAATAAATAAAACTTTGTCTCATTTATTTAGTCTATGTAGTGTTAAAATTATATTGATAAGAAGAGTGTGACTCAATTACATGAATATTATTTTGATTGAAAGAGTTTAATGACTCAATATGTTGGTCAAAGTCAATTGCCTTAAAAGTGGAATCTTGTGTGAAGGATTGGTTGTTTACTTTATAAATGGAATATCATTTAAAAAGTAGATTTGTTTGCTATAATTGTACAATTTAGGTTAAACAATTTTAACATTAAATTGAAAATAGATAATATTTTGTCCCATATGTAGTCTTAAGATTATATTATTTTTGTTATATGTCAATTATTTTGTATGCTATTTTGATATTTAAATAAATATACATATATTTATTTCCACTCATACTATAGGTATAGATTTATTTATAAAGGAAAATAAGTTTTTTCTAAGTGTAATTTAAGCTATAATGGGATACGATGTATACAAACAAGTATAGATTCATTTCAATTAAATAATGATTTGGAATTGATAAAGTCGATTAATTATTTGTAGAGGATAAGGGTGTTTCCTTTTCTAGGATTGAGTTATAATCAAAAGCTTCTTATAACAATTGTATAACAAAAATAACATCAAGAGTAATTAAAGAAGACTTCAACAAGAAGGAATAATATGATAACCACTATGATTGTATAAGCTTGACAAAATTATGGGAAATCTAAAGTTGTTGCTAAAGGTGTTCAAGATTCCTTTATTCATAATGTAGTGGTTGCTTTGGAGTTTGTTGGTTTGAACATTAATCTAATATAAGGTCGCATCAAATTCCTTTTATATTCTTTGATAATAGAGGTAATTGAGATAATAACAAAATAATATAAAAAAATATTAGAGTGAAGCCTTGAAATTTTACTTGTTGGATGAATATACACATTAGAAAATACAACTAAACATCTAATTCTCCAAAGAGTAACTTAGACCTCACTAAATCTACAATAACATTACTCTTCAAACCTAATATAAGAGTAGCATCTTCCAACTAAATTTGTGTCTTAAATTATTAATGAATCATCAAATTAGGTATAATTTGGGGAGAAGGGTGTAGTGCATCCCAAGGTTGCATTTTGTCTTGTCTTATTTTGATCTAAGCTAGATTCTTGATGTGATTATGTGACTATATGTATATCATTATTTTGTATTGACATTGTGAGATGCAACTGGTTTTTGTTACATTTGTTTTCTTATACCTATATCACTATGGATGTAGATGATAGATTATACTTATGTTTCAGAGATGATCATATATCCGTGATGTACCTACTATGATGTGACATGAGACTATATGATGATATCTAGTTATTGTATATCTAATGATATTATGGTTATTTTTATCTTGCTATGATTTTATGTGATTCACTAATGTTTGTGTTAGTGGTTATTGAGATCTTTGGTTGATTCACTGAGGTATGTGCCAATGGTCACCTAGATTTGTGGCTTATCATATTTGGTTATTATCTATTTTGGGATTACTTGATATATGCTCTATTGTTGTAAAAATGTTATTTAAATGCTTTGATTAAAATGAAATGATTATTTATATGATGTTTATTGAGGATTAAAAATGAAAGGAGTGGTTTCATAACATTCAAATAAATACAAATGATTATGACACTAAAATATTATTTCATTAGTTGCATTTTGGATTATTGTGTGTGCTTTTCAAATATTTATATTGTGAGCAGCTACACTTGATGTGTGCATGTTTTAGTGAACAAGTATCATACATTATCTCCACCTGGTTCCATAGGTTTGAGCATGTCTTACCCCCAACAATGGCACAAGAAATGGTTACATTGGCCAATCATGATTTTAGCCAATATCATCCCGATATGGGTGACGTATCTATAATAATTTATACACCTTCAATTATCGTGTGGATAAAGTTTGGACCTTCTTGCATAAATGTGATAGACCAGTATCTATATTTACATATAGAATATTAGCAGTTGTCGTGATTGAGTTAGATAGTAAATGTTAGTTTTAATTGTTATGTGGTTATTTTTATTAACCAACATTTTGGCATAGTTGCATTCCATTTAATTGGAATTGATTAAATTAATCTAGTGGGAGATATGTGGTATTTGATTTGATTTTTATTAAGTGTTTTTTATTTTTTTAGCCTTTTTTCTTTTAGGGGAAAAAATGACTTTATATTGTAGAAAAATAATTCATTTCCACACTTGTTTTTGGGAAATTTGGATTTTACTCCAAATTCAAATTGGGAAATTGATATTTTGCTTGTTGGGTTTGATATGATCACCAGATTTTTGTGAGCATCGACTTGTTGAGTCTGTGTTGAGATTGCTCTACTTTTTAGTGATCTCGTTTGATTTCATGGGGTTTTGAAGTTTCTCCATCATTTTTTTGGATTTCATTGTTGTGTGAGGTAAGTTTCCTCAAATCTCTTCCATTTCTCAATGTAATTGTTGAATGTTGAATTCTTTTGTTTTGTGGATGAATACTATGCACTTCCCACGTGTTTGAGTTAATCCCATGCTCATTTGGGTCATTGGGTGTTTTTATGGAATATGAGTGTTTTATTTGTGAAATTTGTATATTGTTATGTTGCCCATTTTTTGTGTATGCCCAAAACAATTTTATTTGACCAATGTGTTGTTGGGTGTCGATATACCAATGGGTTCTCCCCATTTGCCTCTATATGAAGTTTGATTTTTTGGTGTTTTTCAAATGAACATCAATGTTGGCAACCTTTGGGACTAAATTTTTATCTGTATATGTATTTTGGAATTTTACAAATTGAGATAATCATATGTTTGTCGTATTTTCATATTCCTTGTGTGTGTGACTTGGATCCACCTTGGAACTTATGCTCTTGGCAATGAGGTCGATTGATTATGCCCTTGTGCATGAGTAGTTTTACTAGTTTCTTATTGGCTTTTGTTTGATGTTTATTTGAGATCGCATCTTGATTCTTCAATGTTGATGTTGAGACTACATCATGAGAACAATTGACTTGTGCCTTGTTGGAATCTTTGAGAGACCTGTGCTCTTGGTTTGAGACCAATCAAGCTTGTCGTGCCTCTTTTGGTTTATGACTTTGGGACTCATTTCTTGCATTGTGCTTATTTCCCTTGGTTTCATTGTACCTCATTGTTGAAACAAGATGACCATTTGGTGTGTGAGTAGCGGAGTAGAGTAGCTCCCTAAGAAAGGTTAGGACACAAAGGGGTCGCCAGGATAACCCTTGGGAGTTCATAATTAAAAGGTGGTAATTAAATAAATGAATGGGGTTAAACATAATAACAAGATTAAATGTGACTACCTTGTTGTCTGAGTGATGTTCATATGGTATGCCATGCCTTGTTGTTTGAGCACGACATTGATATAGCATGTACCTTTCCATCTACAAATGTTGATATGGTATGAATTCAGCCTTTTCAACTGTGAACATTAATATGGCTCATTAGAGCTTCCATGATGAGGGAAGAATTTCTTGAAACTGCATGGGACACCATGTGCCATGCAATGACACACCCACTCTCGAGTCTCTGCATCAAACCTTTGTTTAGGTTTGAGTAGCAACCTTGACTATTTATGACATGTTATACTTCAATCTAAGTGATTGCATTGGGATTAATATGTCATTCCCTAATTTTCGCACTTGTACATGACATGTGTTTGACCCTACTACTTCTATGTGCATTATGTGTGTTTGGTTTGTGTGACTATCTCCCCAAGCACGAAGAGGTGGGCCTGAAGGTCCACAATGTCAATTGGCATGACACATCACTATTGGATACCGACATATAGGTGGTGGGTTGGTTCCAATAGCTACAATACCAAGCATGATGTGGTGTTCTCTATCCCTTTGCCTTATTTTAGTGTGTATGCTATTTTGGTTATCATGTTCTTATTGTTCACTCTTGTATTCTTATATTAATTTTGTTGAGTGTTTACGAATCCGATCACATGTATCTGGCACTCCCTGGTGTGGAGCTAGTTGTGTTTAAGAAGTAAGTTGGAGTTGGCATAGGTTTTTATCTAAATTTTTAGGTTTTTGAAGAATCTTTCATATCGGTGTCTACATCTACACTTTGGCATCTGCATTGATCAATGCCTCTATCCTACAGAGTAACACCCCCACCTCTCTAGTTTGAGACTTTTTTGATCTTGGAAAATCACCCATATTGAATTGGCAGATTTGCATGTGTTGATTTGGTGCTTTCATTCTTTGGCATCTCCATCCTATAGATCAACATCTTTGAGTCTCTGGATCGAGACACTGTAGGAAGTGGACATTGGTGATCAATATCTACACTCCAAGAATTAGCATCTATGTGAACAATCATCTCTTCCTGCTTTCACATCTTTTCTTAGTTTCCTTTATGGGCTACTTAAACATGTAAGCTATTGACGTATGATCTTAGCTTTCATTTATGATGGTTCTTCTTGGTTCTAAATTGGTTAGAAGGCAATGAACTTGTATGATTAATCATTGTAGGAATACTTTTGTTTTGTGTTATAATGAATGTATGTTTTAGATAGATTCATAGGATTGATTTAGTCTCCTCTATTAGTATGTCATGATTTATTGTCGAGTTGGCCTCATGTAGCTTATTGGACATTGCTCAAGCTCCTATTAGGTAATCCTTTGAGTGTGTGTATTATGTTCTAAGAGTGTGTGTTGGGTTGTCTTGGCACCCTTGGAGGTGTGTGCAGACTTCCGCTTGTGCATAACTGTATGATGATTGTTGTTATGTTTCTTTCTTACTTATGCAATGTTATATGTTATGTACTTATGCTATTATTGAGCATGTAAAAATAATATTAGTGCATGTATTACCTTATATTCAAAGCATTTCTTGGTGGGGCATTACAAAAGCAATATATTTATTTTATGGGGATGAATGAGAAGTGATGGAAAGATACCTAGTGCTAATTCTTAAGGAAATTACATGATTTTGGAATGTATAATTTAATAACTTTAAGTGGAACCAAAGATTGTAAAAACTAATAAATTACTATTAATTATTACTTACACAAAAATATTTTTTGATGGCTTGATAAAAAAGAAATTGCAAGGAAGAAAAGTCTCATATATCATTGAATTGTTTAACATATTTCTCAAATAAATTATAAGCTTTCCTAGGAAACATGATGACTAATAGTTCTCCTTGATATTGAAAATGCATGTTCTACCAAATGTAGTATGAAGCAAGCTAAAACCATTTTTTAATGAAGGATCTCTCCAATATAAAAAAAATGGCACACTTTCTAGAACCATACTTTCTAAATAGATTGTATAGGAAATGAAGCTTTGAGCTTAAAATGAGTTAAGTAGAATTGCATGCAGTCAATTGATAGTTTTTTATTTTCCCTTTTCAATGGTCTTAACAAATCTATATCTTAATATAAATTTCAATGGTTCCCCACCTTTTGCAACTCTAGTTATCAAATATGTGTAACCTCTTCTAGATAGCACCTAACAAGAAGATAAGTCAATATGCTTAGCAAGGAAAAATCTATTTACCGACTAAATTTTTTTAGCTAATACAAAAAAATTATTGTCTCAATTATATATTTTACTTTCAAGTTTGATCAAATAACATTTTCATATTTCAACAAGGGATAGCCTTGACCCAAATAAAATGCCTAGATATCAAGTTATTTTTATGATGTTTTCCTTACATCCAAAATTTGGAAATCTAGTGAGGAGTGTGGCCAACTTGCATCACTAAGAATTATTTTTTATGATGAATCAATTAAGATCCTAAAATAAAGCAATTGATAATCAAAATATCTAAGCAGTATTCAAATATTTTTTAAATTTTTAGGAAAAATAAATTATCATCAATGAAACAAGAATCAATGATCACAATGTTCTACAAAATGGTGATACCAAATATAAAATTTAATTGTTTATCATTTTAAAATAGATATCCCAACATGTCAATAATAAGCACATAAAGAAAAGATGATAAAGGACAACCATTTTTGCTGGAACATTGCAAAGGAAAATAATCAAATATAAATTTATTAACCACTATATCGAGGGCACTAATATCCTTAAAATCTATTTGAATATAAGTACAAATTCTAGACCCAAAACTTATCAATAGAGCATTTTAATGACACTCATGTGCATTTATCATAAGCCTTTCCAAAACCTAATTTTACTAACAATGAATCTTGACTCGATCGTTGCACCCATTCACTAGTTTCCCAGGGTAAAATATGATTATCAAGAATATATATTCTTTTAGTAATCTAATTTATTCTAATCTTATAAAACCCTAAATCACTAGTTTTAATCATGTAGCAAACATGTTGACAATTATTTTTCATTTAGAAGGTAGTTTTATTAAACCCTTGTTGATACTTAAACCAAAAGAACCTTTTTCAAGGGTTTCAACATAATGTAGATAAAAATCATCTTTAATGCGTGGTCACATAATCTAATGAAATTTCATAAGTAGCCTATCAAATTCTAGACTTTTGTTAGTTCTAGTTTGACCTTGCTAACAACAAGAAGAATACTTAGTCTAATCACTAAAGAATGATTATAAAAGGCAATGAAAAACAAAGGGAAGATGTAAACTAAATGCAACTGAAATAACCTTTACAATACTCTCCAAGTCAGCTTGAATTGATCTTGAGGAAGAATGCACCCAAGGATGAGGAGTCTCATAGGATCACTCTCAACTCCTCTTGATTTTCTCTAAATGGTGTTGATGGATAAATGATAGAGGAATGTATGTCGCTTGGCAATCTGGCAACATAGCCAAATACATGAGATAAGTTGATAAAAATGGCTTGGACAAGGGTTTATTTATATATTTGAGGATGAGTTTATCAACGATTGAGATTTGATTTGAATATTAATAGCTAAGAATAATTGAGAGATTGGGTTTGATTAGGGGGTGCCAAACTTTATCATTATATTGACGTGCACTTGAGGAGGATGATGATCAAGGGAAAATTGAGGATTAGGATTGACCAAATTCAAGCATTGAGAATGAGTCTTCTTGCATGTGTGAGAGGATAGATAGGGGAAAGAAGATACATAAATGTGACTCCTCTTACATGTGTGAGAGACCATAGGGGAAGAGAAAGCTGACAAGTGTTCTCTCACACATGTGAGGATACATCTATAGGGATATGGGAAGGAGACATGTGACTCCTCACACATATGTGAGAGTCACATAGGCTAAATGGAGGGTTAGGATTATCGAGAAAAATGGATAGATGGTAACTTATTTTTCTTCTGAAGGATAATAGAAATTAATTAAGTTAAACATGTTTAGGTACGGGTAAGGGATTTACTAGTTAATTAATTAATTTTAACTATCTATTTAAACTAAGGTGGAAAAGGGGAGAATTCAATAAATAATTTATATTTAGTTAATTCTTGTGGGATATGGAGAAAAGGTTTCAACTCACAAGTAAAATAGACAGTAGAGTAGCATTTGCACTCTTTGTTCCTTATGTTATAGTTTTTTCATTCCCATCAACCAATTCTCATCGTTTATGGACATATATATATCACTATCTTGTTTTATCCTAATGATAATTGTATTAAATCGTATAATTTAATGAAAGTTTAATATTGCTTGTACATCTAATATCAACAATATCTTTGTCTTATTCCAAATTGAAAATATTATTAAGTGGTCCTTAGTCAATTAATGAAGTTGAATGGATCATAAAGAGCCCATCAAGGAACATCTTGTTAGATGCAAAGATTTGATGCTCTAAAACAATGCTAAGATTATATTTCGAGGGTTCTTAACCTTAACCTAAAGATATGATAATTTGTTCTTCAAATCAATAATCCTAAACTTTGACTAACCAAAAAAAGACAATAAATTTATCCTTACAATAGCTACATGTAACCTGCCAAGAAAAACAATAATTCATACATCCAATATCATGGTGTGCTATTCTAGAATTATAAGATACTTATTCTTCAATTTTTTTTAAAAAATTATTCAAAATCATTTAACTTTCTATTTAAGAAACTCTTGCCTTGGATATATAGTTGCTTATATCTTGTCCCGCGTTGACGAACATGTGTGAAACGTGTCTGGCGCATATTTGTTTACCATTTTGCCTTTCGACGGAGCGGACACGTGTCCCACGTGCTTTGAAATTACGGCTTTTCCTAATGAGGTGAGATTTATTATTATTTTAAACAATATTTATAATAACAAGGAGACGTTAACGTGGGGTAGGAGGAAATCTAATAGAATAAACTATTATTGCTTGGGATGATTCATACAAATATTTTAATAATAATAATAATTATAACATATGAATTTGGTTTCTTGCGTTGGGGAATACGTTGCCCTTTGATAAAAATGAGGGCCACTTTTGTTAACTTGTTTGAAAAGGGTAAAAGGATAACGTGAAGGTGAATTTTAGTAATGAGATCAAATTGACAATAGAGTACGTGGTGCCACGTACTTACTTTTAATTTAAGTGACATGACCCAAAATTTTGGGTTACCACTCTAATCTTCCCTACATTTGTTCAAACTTGTGGATCAAGCAATTGCATATAAGCTGTCTTTATATGGGTGGGTGGAGAAGCAATCTTCTTTCAAGAAAGTGATCAATTGGTGATGGAGATATAATTATGCTTC